>PVLA01002802.1:0-246375 GCA_004027455.1 Hydrochoerus hydrochaeris
GGGAAGGGAAGGGAAGGGAAGGGGAGGGGAGGAAGGGAGAGAGAGAGGAGAGGAGTGGAGAGGAGAGGAGAGGGGAGAGGGGAGAGAGAAAAATAGGAAAAGAACACAAAGATGAAAACACAGGCTAAGAAGCTCTAACATGTTTAGAAACCACTTCCAGCGACTGTAACAGAAACCTAAGGGAATGAAATGACATTGCCAGTATGCTGGAAATCAAAGTAACAGCCCAATAAAATGTACTGCCTTTTACTATCCTTTATTAATAAAAGCAAGAGAAAGGCATTTTCTGGTAAGCATCCGATAGAGTCCCAGAAGACCAGACCCCTCCCACCACCAAATCCCTCCGGCGTTTTTTAGGTTAAAAGTCGCCAGCTCCTGGAAGCTCAGAGAGGCCTGCACAGGGCTGAGAACTACCAGAGAATAAATAATGTTTTTTTTCCTGGGTAGAATCAAAGGTCCATGATGGAAACAGGCGCAGTGGCACACAGCTGTAATCCCAGCACTGTGGGAGGCTGAGGCAGGAGGATCACAATTTTAAAACTGGGTAATTTAGTGAAACCCTGAAAAAGGGCGGGGCATATCCGCGTGAAGGCCCCGGGTTCCATCCCGGGTACTGCGAAAGGGAAGGGGCGCCACAAAGCAAAGTCAGAGTATAAAAGCCGGAAGGCTGAATGCACCCAGATCAGGAGATGGAGAGTGCAGGCAGGAGGAAGGAGAAAAGGGAACAGAGAGGGAGAAGTTAAGAGAAAGCACAGCTGTCAGAGAGCAGAGGCTGATGAAGGAGAAGTGGGGTAACCCCGCTAACCATGGCCTAGAGTTCAGCCAGCTGGCGACTACACAAATGCCCCCCCCATCTGTCTACCTGTCACAGGAAACAGCTGGGTTCGGTGCCTGTAATTTCAGCTACTTGGGAGGCTGAGGCAGGAGGATTGCAAGTTCAAAATGAGCTTAAAAAACTTAAGAAGACCCTCAAAGGGAAAAAAGCCAGGGACACACAGTGGTAAAGCACCCCCGGGCTGGATCCCCACTACCAACAAAGATTACCTTCAGGGTTCTGCTTTGGTTGGCCAGGCTGATCCCTAACTCCAGGATTCAAGGGGTTCTCCAGCCTCAGCCTCTCTATAGTTGTGCTGCTGTGGCTGCCTCAGTGTCCTGAATCTTTCAAACCATTTAGCTTTCATGGCTGTTTTCACTTCAGGAAAGAGTCAGAAGTCGCATGGTGCCAGATGCAGGGAATAAGGTGGAGGAGGACACAGCAGAACCGTTTTATTTGACAGAAATTGTCATACACGTTTGGAATCCAGGACATCCAGGCAGCCCTAAAAGAGACAGTCAGGAAAAGGGACTTCCAGAAGTGCTTCAGAAAGGCGCGGTGAGGTGGGCCTATAATCCCCGCCCTCGGGAGGCAGAGGAAGGAGGGTCCTTGTGAGTTTGAGGCCAACCTGGGCTCTATAGTGAGATCCTGTCTCCAAAAGAGATAAATAAATAAAAATAAAAGCAGCAAGAACCATGGGATAAGTATGTTCGAAGATGGGGGAATATTTTGAGGGAAATTCATAGCAAGGGATCCTTTAATTTTTATTAAAAAATTTATTGGAACATTCACCGTATGTTTTTAGCACATCTCATAGGTTCTCTTCTTGGGTACAATTATAGTGTAAGGGCACAGTTGTATGATTAGTAAAGGCACAGTTATAGAATAACAAACTCACGGACTTTAGTTACAGTGAGTTAAAATCAAACAGCAGCCTCTGCCTTTGCTCCTGCTGCTGGTCACGCAAACACCGTGCTGGATTTGGGCAGCTTTGGCTGCCTGGGCCCAGCTGCTGTTCTTCTGCCCATGCACTGGCCAATTCGACTGTTGTTAGCTTGTGTTTCCCTTAATTCTGGCCCTCGAGGGCTTCCGTCGGGTGAAGCCCAGTTATCTTGCTTGCCTACCTAGGATGGCGCTGCCTTCCATAAACAGTTCCCTTCCGGTAAATCTATGCAGGACGACCTGACTGACAATGTAAGCAACCAATCGTGTAGGAACCTGTCATCTGTCTTACACTTCCTGCTTACTCACTGCATTTAAACTGAACCCCAAACCGCCTTGGTGCTGGTGATTTGGACACCAACTGTCCCCCAACCCGCTGGCCTTACGACCCATAAACAACTGTGTTCTAACTCCTGGGAGCAGACCTTTCCAAGGGGTTTGATGCTAGTTTTTCTGTAACACTCCATGTCCTCTCCTCCCGCGGTCCCCACCTCCGTCAGCTGCGTGCTAACACGCTCTCCCCTCAAGCGCGACAAAGCCAGGCCTGAGTCCCAGCTCTCCCGTGGGAAACTCGTTCCTTCAGGACTGGCAAAGCCGCCTCCTTCCCACCATGCAGTTCAGCATCACCTCCCCAGGCAGGGCAACCTCCCACCATCACATCCGTGTGTTGTTTGCTACTCATCACCAGAAATCATCTTGCACATTAACTAATTTATTCACTGTGTACACACACACACACACACACACACACACACACACACGGGGGGGAGCGAGAGGAAGAGAGAGAGAAAGAGAGAGGAGATTCCACAAGTGCTGAAGCCATGAGGATTGCAGAAACTCAAAGCCCTGTTCTTGGACTCTGTCTTCAAACTGAAAGAGAAGTAGAACCGGTGCCTTGGGGATGTATAGGAGGTTAAGAAGAAGGGAATATAAAAGAACTGGGCCCCGGTGGAAGTCAGGCTGCGTGAACTTGAACTCTGTGTTTGCCAAAGTCGAGGTACCGTGATCACTGAATGTCCATGAAGACGCGGTAGAATGGGAACCAACTGGGTCATTCAAGGAAGCTGATGGATTGGGGTGGATTAATACACAGAGTGAGGATTTAAAGTCACAAACAGTCCCACGGGAAGGAAGGATGCATGGATGGGAGGAAGGTTGGGTGGGTGGATGAAGGAAGAGTGGATGGGTGAAAGGAAGGAAGGATGTATGAATGGATGGAAGGGTGGGTGGTAGATGGAAGGATGGAAGGATGGATGGGTAGATGGGTGGAAGGAAGGATGGATAGTGGAAGGAAGGAAGGATGAGTGGGTGGGTGGATGGGTGGATAGATGGGTGAGTGGATGAGTGGAGGGAAGGATGGACAGGTGGGTGGATTGATGGGTACATAGATGGATACACAAATGGACATGTGGATGAATCCCATTGCAGTTAAAAATGCAGTTTCAAGGTCAAAGCTCTGAGCTGGAGATTCGGGAATTAAATGCTTTGTAGGATGACTCCCAGGAGTTCCCAGTGCACCCCCTGCCAAATCTCTGTGGCTGCTGGAGGCTGCCCCAGGCTGAGGCACTCGCCAGCTTGACCTGGCCTCTGTGGGCAGCTGTCTCAGCAGAGAAAAGGCTCTGCCTCCCGGTGACCCTGCTGAAATTATCATCACAGCTAACGATGTCAGTGACAAGTCACCGAATGCCGAGGGCACAGATAACATCAAGAAGATTGAATTCTCGAGTGCTGTGACTTCTCGCCTCCTTCCTTCAGCTGATGGGCCCCCACCTCTGTGAACAGGGTTATCAGAGGGAAAGAGGGAACGGGGTATGAATGGCAAGCAAGCTCTAACTCCCAGCCCGGACTCAGCAACAAAGGAATAATAACATGATTATAGGCAACGCTTCCTCCTGCATTTGAGAGAAGCTATCTGGATTCAGCCCAGCTGGAGATGGGGCAGGGGCAGCTGCCGCCTCTTCGTTTGGACTTTAAAGAAAAGAGGGAAAGTGAGATCCTGTGTTCAATTCTTGGTACCAAAAAAGAAAGAAAGAAAAGGGAAGGCTGGAAGAGCCTCCAGCTGAGCTTGCAAATAAAACTAGAGGATGCCCAGGAGCGAGTCAGCTCTCAGTTACTGTAACAAGCACCCAAATAAAGTGACTTATAAAGAGGGAAGGTTTTTCTTGGCTCACAGCTTTGAAGAGTTTTGCCAGTAACCTGTTGACCCTCTTGCTTTGGGCTGGTGGCTGAGGAAGCCTGAGAAAAAGGCCTTCAGAGACCTCCCAGCGGGCCATGCCTCCTCCAGTTTTCAGCCCTTCCTAGTGGCGCCAGTCCACCAAGCTTCTGGGGACATTCTTAATCTGAACTATAGCACCCTGTTACATTTGAATCACAGATGAAGGACTTTTAGTATCAGTACATGCCTTCACGTAACATTAGATGCATATACTAAAAAGTCATCCATTCTTTATGTAAAATTCAAAATTAGCATGCTCTGTCCACCCCAGCAATTCTGTCTTCTCCAGTATGTGCTAAAAGTGAGGGCCAGGAAACTAGATCAAGACATTAAATGAAGAAAACTTCCTGAGAGTCTACACGGAGGGGCTGAGCTGGGAGCCAAAATGTTTAGGGTCACCCTGAGTTTGAGTGACCGTGGAGATACATGTCCTGATATTTACTTTTAAAGAGTGGAGAATTTAAAAGCCAAATGTGGAGATGCACCGCTGTAATCCTAGTGCTCAAGAGGCTGAGGCAAGAGGATGGCGGCTAGTTCGAGCCCAGCCTGGACTGCATAACCGGACTTTGTCTGGAAAACAAACAAAAAAAAAAAGATGGAAGAATTTAAAAGCCAGGCAGTGTGGTCCACGCACTGTGAGGCAGGAGAATCACCCTGAGTTCAAGGTCAGCATGAGTTACATAGTGAGTTCAAGGCCAGTCTGGAATACCCGGCAAGACTCTGACTTAAAACAATTTAAAAAATAAAATCAGAGACTCCAACAACAGTTCCAACCTCTCTCTCTCCATGTATATATGGAGAGAAAGGTATCTATAGTAACATAAATACATTGCATAAATACATTGTTTTGTTTCACAGCTAAGTTACAAATTTGTAGCTTTATCCAGCAAAAGAAAACAATGGCAAGGCCCTGAGCTCAGGTGGCGGAGCTCTGGCAGCTGCTCCTGCTTGGCACTGCATCATTTTTAATTTACAAATCTGCACCGACCCTGGCTTCTCCCCTGCCCACCGCAGACCAGGGGTTGGGGAAGGGAGACAGGAACGCACTAACCTCTGACACAAAGGTGTCCCTGAGCCCCTCAGCGCGGGGAGGTTTGGGTCCCTTCCTCACCACCATGAGGACCCAAGAGGACAGGCACGGAGCATCCCTGTGCCTCGATTCATTTTTGCAAGTGGTGATAAAAACCAGGTCATTGCCCTGGACGGAAACGCACAGCCGGGCATCATGAGGCACGCACTGTGTTCCATGTATGCCATTTCTAGAACAGGCTTGGCACTGAACTCCTCCGCCTAAGTAGGTATGAAAGCCCCACTCAAGCCCACAACCCTAGGAGAAAACCATAGCTACGAAATTCTTCAAGACCTGCAAATGCCACTGCCCTAATCCCAGCTCTACAAAGAGGAAAAACAAAAAGCCTATAAAAATCTCTGGACAAGCTGATTGGCCACGAGAGACTCGCATGTTATGGTAGAGGAGCCTCACACAGCTGAAGACACAGTATTGGTTCACAGCCTGGGCTGCCAGAGCCTGCTGCAGACGGACTTGCTCAGACGGACCTGTCATGGTGCACATAGGGGTCTCAGGCCACAAGAGCCTAAGAGGCCCGGGCAGGTCGGACGGGAGGTTGCACAGGCCTAGATGGTGCGCATCTGGCTAAAAGAAGGAGAAAGAAATCAACTTCTCAGATCTGCAGACAGGTGTGGGGGCGTTCCAGCAGGCCTGCTTCACAAGGGCAACCCCGATGGTTCCGATCTGAGGCATAGCTGAGCAACGAAGGCTCTCGAGAAACCATAAAGCATCAGCGCGGGTCAGCGGGAGCCACTTCCTCTGGAGAATGGCATCATTTCAGAGGCATTTAAATTACTTAAATTATCGTAACCAGGACGTCTTTAATCATGCACCAAACAGCAGGTACCAGGTTGAAGTCAATTAGACTCCACTGCTAGATTATAAGGGAGAAATTTACAGCAGAATGGCTCTGGGGTAGGAATCTGGAAGGATACACACATGCCACAGACAATTATAGGAGTTGCCAAACGGTATCACCTCGTTGTTTATACGACAGGAAAGACGACCAGGTGCTCCTAAATACTGGACAGTCTTTTTTTTTTTTTTTTTTTTTTTTGAGACAGGGTCTTGCTATTAGTTCAGGCTGGTCTCGTACTTAGAACGATCCTCCTGCCTCAGCCTCCCAAGTGCTGGGATTACAGATATGCGCCATCATGATCAGTGATTTTTTTTTTAATTGAAACGTGAAATTCCATTCTCTGGCCAGCTGTTTTTTTTGTTTGTTTGTTTTTTGGGTTTTTTGTTTGTTTGTTTTTGGTGGTCAAGAGAAAAGACACAAGTCTCATCGGCATGGTTTCTAGTCAAAAACCTTGCAAGGCTGGGACCTGGGACCCAGGCCGGGATACGTGGAGTCTGGGTGTGCCCTGCTCAGGGTACCCGGTGCCCTCTTCCCGGGTTTGGGAACAACAATGGTGTCCCAGAGGGACCCGTCTCCGCAGCATCCAGAAGGTGACAGCCTGGCAGATCTGACTTGAAAGTTTTTCTTTTGAGCCCAAGTGCAACCTGTGCCCAGCCCGCTGGGCCCCCTGCTCCCCGGGCAGCACTTGCAGGGTCCCACCCTTGGCCGCGCGGGGGCGCAGTGCGCAGGCGCGCTCCGGCCGGCGGGTGGGCGGGCGGCTCCGGTCCGCTAGGGGCCGCTGTGGTGCGGCCGGGCGGCCCGCGCTGGAGCGGCCGCCGAGCGCCGGGCCCTCTTGAGCACGGCCGAGCCGGTTTGGCGGGGTGAAAGGTTGCGAAGATGGCGACGGCCTTGAGCGAGGAGGAGCTGGACAATGAAGACTATTACTCGCTGTTGAACGTGCGCAGGGAGGTGAGGCCTGCCGCGGGGCGCCGTCGGTGTGCAGGCCGGGCCCGGTGGCCCCGAGGGCGGCGCTGGAGGCCCGCGCTGCGCCCCCGCCCCGCTTGGCCGCGGCCCGGCCCGGGAGGCCGCGTGACCCCGCCGACGCGCGTGCCCGCCGCCCTCGGAGCTGTCCCCACCGCCCTGACCCCATCGTTCTCTCGCGCGCTCCGCCACCTGGGCGCCGCGTGCTCGGCGCCCACGCAGGGCAAAGGTCCCGCACCCGCCAGGGGGAGCAGAGCCCCCGGGGAGGCTGCCCGAGTGGGCTTACAGCTCCCCGGACCCGGTTCCACCCTCGGTCCACCTACCTGCCCTGGCCAAGGGGCTGTGTCATCGCCCAGAGCCAGCGGGACGACAAACTGAGTCTCGGACACCAAGGTCAAGGCCACGGGGAGCCTCCCCATGGCTCCGTCTGGTCCCCGACTCCTGTGGATTCGTCCTGCTCCTGGAGCGAGGCCAGCCCCGGAGGCGAGCGTCCCGTGCCCTCCTTCGTTTTCCGGAGCCGCTATCCAGAAACCAAAAGCAGAGCCTCCCAAGACTCATTTGGAGGCCGCAGATTAGGAAGAAGCCCTAGGCCGGGAAAGAAGGGATTCCCTGCTAACAGCTTCGGCGTTCAAGCCAAGCGCTTTTACCCTGGCTCCCCACGGAATAAAGTAATAATAATAGTGCGAAAGAAGCTGTCTGGTACATGCACGTTGGCAGTACATTTCTTTTCTTGCTGACTGGTCTACGTTCGAGATCTGGTGTGAAGGTCAAAAAGGCTTCCAAGGTCAGACGGTAGTGTGTACCAGTCAGCACAAAGCCATAGGGTCCAGAATTTCAGCCCTGCCCAAGATTCCAAATTTTGTCTCTCAGGTTTTCTGGTGGTCAAAACTAGCCAAGTTTGCCTGTCTTGAGACATTGGATCAGTGTGTGTGTGTGTGTGGTCAGTTGGTCTGTGTGGTGTTTTAATACCAAACCATAATTTTTGTTTTTTGAGTTCTTACTTTAGTGCCACTCAGATAATTGAGCACTTCTATTATGTTAACCCTGGATTCTCACAGCATCCCTTACTTTGAGGATTCTTGTTTTGTAAAAGAGGAAACGGAGAAGCCATAGATGATCTGTTATCTCCAAAGTCACTACACTAGAAAGCGCAGGAGTTGCAATTCTGTCCTGGGCAGTCTGGATCAGTAGCTTCAGCTCTTGACCTCTGCTGTGCCTCAGTTTACCACACCTGAGACTACAGAGCTGCAGACTACAGAGTTCTTCAAGTGCCCTTGAGCACCCCACATAAGTGACCCTCAAATGTGCTAGTCATTATTTACTTTGGATTTGTTTGGAGGTTTTTTTTGTTTTGTTTTGTTTTGTTTTGTTTTGTTTTTTGGGACAGGGCCTCACTATGTAGCTCAGGCTGGCCTTGGACTCACTATGTACCCCAGGCTGGCCTCGAACTCATGGCGATCTGCCTGCCTCAGCCTCCCAAATGCTGGGATTACAGGCATGCCCACCACGCCTGGCATTCACTATTTACTGTGAAAGAATCTTGGGGAATTTTGGATCTTGTTAAACCCTTATGAGGTACCTGGGGTTTTTGTTCTGAGTTTGTTAATTATTGATGCCAAAGCTTTGAGTAAATCCCTTCTTCATACTTCAGTCTCTTGTTAAAGGAACCACTTTAGCTAGTTATTTACAGGTTTTTTGCTTGTTTATTTTTCCCTCCCCAGTGTTTGGAAGCAGAGTGGTAAATGAAGCCAGTCTTTCTGCCTCTCTTGCCACTCATTCGTAGCTTGTCGGGATTATCAATAATTGAGCAGCCATTTACCTGTTTTCCAGGCTTACTGAACCATAGCTGCAGGTGATCAGAAAGGCATTTGTTAAAGGTCTGACTTAAAACTGCTGGAGTTTTGAGTCTGTCCTTACTGAGCTGCCGGATGGGAGCCAAAGAAACACTTCGTTTCATTTTGTTTTTCCTCCCAGTGAGTGTGAGGCACTTCCCATATTCATAGCTGTGGGAAGTGCAATCCTTATGAAACAGGCCCCTTGCCTTTATGGACAGGCTCTGTGCTAAATGCCAGCTTCAGATGTGTGCTGATTTTCTGTCTCAGGATATCCCTGCAAGAGAAACTCCAAAGGTTTTAAATGATATTTGCTAGGTTCTCCCCCCCACCACCAAAAAAGTCAAACCTGAACACAGAACAGCATAATTTAGTTAGAGAAAAAGAAGTGATCTTAATTCTTACATGTGTGGTCCAGAGGATAATGTCTCTTGTTTGTGTGTTTGGCATCAGTCTTGGGGTGTGATGCTATTTAAGTGTAGCTGTAGCAACCAAGAATCTCTTCTCCCCAGGACTTCATAGCTTCTCTTCAAAATGTTCAGTGTGCTGTAGAGTTTAGAGACTTTTCCTAAAATTCTCAAATGGAAGAAGCCCAAAAAACCCCTAGGAAATTCTGTTTAAAATTTATAAGGATAATAGTTATGTGGTTGACCAAATACAGAAGTGTCAAAATTCACCTTATCAAAACCTTGTTGTTGGTTTGTTTGGTTTTGTTGAGAGAAGTTCTTGCTTTGTAGTTCAGACTGACTTTGAACTCACTGTATAACCTAGGCTGGCCTCAAAGTTACTGTGATCCTCCTGCTTCAGCATCCTAGGTGCTACAGTTACAGGCATGTGTCGCTATACCTGGTCTCCCCGGGTTTTAAACTTTACAGTATCATCTTAACTTTCCTGAGAGTGAAGAAGGCAGCTAGACAGAACCACCAAATTCTGCTATAAATGAGACTCATGTTCTTTCATGAGGCTGTTTCTGGGTTCTAGATTTCCTGTTTACAGTGGAGCCGTCATCTGCTGTGCATGGGCGCGGGAGCTTCTATCCTTTACTTGGTGTACAGCACCAGATGGCTTTCCGGTTCAGTATTGTACGATGCATGATCAGAGCCCTAAGAGCTTGGCTGAGATTTCAGGGGTGGGTTGGTACGGAGGATTTAACCCAGGGCCTTTGCACTGAGCTACATTCCCTGCCCTTTTTATTTTTTTACTCTGAAACAGGGTCTCACTAAATTGCCCAATCCTCGCTTGGGCACAAATGGTCCTCCTGCCTCAGCCTCCTGCACTGCTGGGATTGCAGGCATGAGCCACCTAGCCCAGTTTCATCTGAGACACCAAGAATGACTTTTCCAAAAGTTATTTGGAGAATGGATTCATTTATAGTAGATGAGAGTGAAATTTTCTTTTAATTTTTTTATAGAAATTTTAAATCTAATTTATTCCGAGATAATTGAGTCTGACCCCCTCTTTGTCAAAATACTGTCTTTGAAAGAATTTCATCTTTGTAGCACCGCAAGTCATATTCGTGACCTGCTTTGAGATCTCTGGTCCCAATCAGTTTGGCCTTGAGAAACCAGCCTCCTTTCCATGTCTAAAACAGTTTTTTTAAAAAAAACACAGCTGTTAAGTAAAAACGTTTTTCCAGGAACTCACGTATGGAAGTTAGTGTTCCATGATTTTCATCCTTCTGGAATGGCCAGGAAACTAAAAGCACAAAAGAGCCACCTGTCAACAAAAATCTTTCCCTGAAGCCCAGTGCATTCCTTCCCTGGCTTCTGCTTGCCTATTCTTTGCGCAGTTTGTGGTTTGCTGGGTTTCCCAGGCAGCAGGTTACAGCCGGAGTGAGCCACCCGCCCATGGGGAGAGAGCCCTGGATAGGAGGGAAGGTCGGCTGGTCGCTTGGGCTGGACCTGGACTCAGAGTCACCTGCAGAGGCCAAGTCAGCTGGGCCTTGTGCAAACTTTGGGGTGTAGGAGTCATCTGAGCTGTGCATGCTGGGGTCCCTGGGCTTGAGGTGGCGGTGGGTGCTCTGGTCCCTGGGTGTGACATGGCCTCTCTGGCCCCAGGATGGCTGGCATTTGGTCTTCATGAGGATGTGTTGCATTTTGTTCAAGGTTTGAACAGTGACCCTTGTTCCATGTGTGCCCTGGGTTTGTCACCTCAACCTGGCTGTCCCCAGCCGGAAATGATCCAGATCACCACACTCCTTAGGGAATCCTGGAAGCCAGGAGCCGAAGGAGCAAGAATTTGGGCCCGTGCTGCTTGCTTCTTGGGTGACCTTGAACAAGTTCTTTGACCTCTCAGAGCCTCGTACTTATCTGCAAACTGAAGGCAAGGGCACTGTACTGCAGAGATGGTTAGGAGGGTGTGGAGGGAGAGTCAGGATGATGGCACTGTTATCCCAGCACTCAGCAGGGCTGAGGCAGGAGGATTGCGGAAGCTCAAGGCCAGCCTGGGCTACAGGATGAGACCCTGCTTCCTTTTTTCTTTCTTTCTTTCTTTCTTTCTTTCTTTCTTTCTTTCTTTCTTTCTTTCTTTCTTTCTTTCTTTTTGTCTGAGACAAGGTCTTGCTATGCAGTTCAGGCTGGCCTTGAGCTCACTTTGTAGCCCAGGCTGGTCTCAAATTTGCAACAATCCTCCTGCCTCAGCCTCCCGAGTGCTGGGATTACAGGCCTGAGCCACCACAACTGGCTGAGACACTGTTTCAAAACAAACAAAACCCTGAAACAATGTATGATGGAGGGAGGCCAAGTGTGGGTCTTGTGGCCAGGTAGTCCTGGCTGGAGTCCTATTGTTGTTGTTGTTCTATTTTATTTTGTTTTTTGAGGTAGAGCCTCACTGCTGCCTGGGCTCAGCCCTCCCAGAGTGCGGGATTAAATGTGTACCACCACAACCAGTTGTAATGTAACCTTTCTGCACTTGGCATCTTAATGCTGACATGCAGGCAACAGTAGTAAGAATATACTAAGTGTTTCCCGGGGTGGTAAGTGCTGCTGTGTGCTAAGGGTGTGTATAAAGTTACAGAGTTCCTGGTGTAAACAGGTATTCAGTTAATGTTTATCTGTATTGCTTGGATCTGAGTATGAGGTTTTGCTATCAAAGGCTTTGATATGCCTCATCCTGGCTGACTTCGCTGCTCATGGATTGGAGTACTAAGAAAATGTGTGCTAGGCGGGAGTCGGAGCTTGGTGGAAAAGCACCTGACCAGCGTGCACCCGTCCCTGGGTTCAGTCTTGAGGACTACAGGAGAAAAGATCATAGTGTCAAGATTTATTCTGATCATTAGGCTGTAATTTCCTGAAGTACACTTCACTTTTTAAAAAATACTGAGTTTACTGTCTTTCATAGCGAATAAATTTCTTCGGGTCATTTTGTTTCAGTTTTGTTCCTGTGTTTTGAGATAGTCTTCCATGTAGCTCAGGCTGGCCTTGAACTCTCGGTGATCTTCCAGCCTCAGCTTGGGGTTAAGGTGTGCACCGACCTGTGGGGAGAGAGTTGTCAGATCTGAGGCAGCAGGCTGGTATGTGCTGTAATCCAGCACTCAAGAGGCTGAGGCCAGAAGATCACCTAGAGTTCCAAGTCAGCTTGGGCTACATAGCCAGCAAGACCTGTCTCAAAAGGAAGCAGGGAGCAGCTATCTTTCTGAACTGTTCTTTCTGTGGTATGGAATTGGGGGTGTTCCTGGAAGGTGGGGTTAACCCTGGCAGTGGGGTGCAGGCTCAGAGGTAATCCACAGGGTGTCTGGGTTAAAGATGGAGGAGGACCCAAGGATATAGTTGTGAAGGAGCCGGGCAGCAAGGAGAGGAGGCCGAGTGCAGAGGAGCTGGAGGAAGCACCCCTGAGGCCGTCTTGCCTTGGGTGGGGAGAGAGCATGGCAATGTCCGCCAGTTCTGGTGTCACTCACTGACCAGCAAACGACAGAGGTTAACTTGAAACGTGTATTCCTTTAACGAGCCGTGAGCCTGTTGTCACCTGCCTGCTTTGGGCATTTGAAACGACTGCTCCTTGGAATTTGTGTGCTCTGTTTTCCTATTCCGTACCAGGACAGGAAACACGAGACCTTAGACAGCTGTTTGCATGGCCATGGAAACGGGTGAAAAAGAGCACTCATTTCTAAGAAAGACAGCGGTTGGAAACTGCTGCCTCTTTCAAAGCCCCTGGAGGGGCAGTCATGTTCCTCCCTAGAGCCTTCTCCGGAAGGATAGCCTGGCAGCTGGGTTCCTGTTCAGCTTCTGTTTATGGAAACCACTCCTGCCCGTCTTGGGGTACAGCAAGACCCCCCTGATCTGCAGGAGCCATGACTCCTTCCCTAGAAAGGGGCCAGGCGGACAGATCCACCACAGGAACCCCGCTCGAGTGTGCAGAATGGACCGCTGCAGGTGGAGGAGAGGCAAAGGTCAGGCGTTTATGGGAAAAGAAGGCAAATTCTTAATGTGCAGATAGGATTCGAACCATCAGTTTTCATGGAACTTAAAAGTTCAAAAAGAGATTGAGAGCTTGCTTCAAGACCTAACCTTTTTAGGGTTTTGTCTCAGGGGTACCAAATAAATACGTGGACCTGGCCCGGAAGAGTGATGAAAATACAGTTGCGCATTGGTGGGGTTTTTCCCAAGTGCTTGGAATGACCTCTGACCAGGCCATTTGTTCTCACAGTTCTGTCCAGCATCAGCCGAGCTCAGTCCTGAGGAGCGGGATTCTCCTCTGCCCTGTGAACCTTGACGTAATGCGTCTCTTGCCTGTTACTGAGAATTCTGTCACTACTGGTTGCCTGATTGCTTTTTAGGATGTATATTGCTGAGGTGGTTTTGTGAACAACAGTACAGGAATCCAAGCAGCCAAATTGATAACTTTGGAATTTAAATAGCTGAGCTCAGAACCACTCATATGCAGACCCCCCTGTTTCAGAGTCCAAACAAGTGGCTCTGAACTGGAAAGTTACAGAGTTTTTTAAAAGAGACAATCACAAAAGACATCATGTTGGAAACAATTTAGCTAGACTCTTACATTAATTTTTGGTTGACACCTGTGTCCTGCTTCTTTTGTTGAGCAGGTTAATTTTTCTCCTGTGGGTACAGCTCATTCTGCTTTTCTCATGGGACTTATGCCCTGAGTAATTTTCCATTTTCCTAATACAGGGCACTAGTTAAATGCAGGGCTCAAGATGGCGTCAGTTATGCCAGGCTGACATTACCACCTTGGGAGTATTGTGTTATGAGTTTTGTGTTTTAGTTAACTCTCGGTTAAACAGGAATCAGGGTTAAACAGAATCCATTTCAGTGTCAAAGGTTCTTCCCACCTGTAGAAGCATGGAATTGTTTGAGCAGTGCCCTGTGCAGCTCCTGCGGCTCAGGATTCTCTCCTGAGCATGTAGCTTTCCCGATGGAGGAGGCCTAGCCCGGCCCCAGGAGGCCAGCTCTCACGATCACCTTAGCTGGCCTGTATCCTCCTGAGTGCTGGACACAGCAGAAGCACGCTAGCTCAGGAGTCCAGAGAAGGACGCCTGGAATGACTTGGGCCAGTGCCTTCCATACAAGCCCTGAGCATTCTCTGGTGAAGGATTGAAAATGTCCCTGGGGGGTGGGGGAGGGAGCAGGATTCAGAAAGGTCCCTGTGAAAATGGGACTTTAAGGAGCCCAGCCTACGGAGTCAGGACTTATGCAGCCTCCCAGCAGGTCACCTAACATCTCTGAACTGTTCCTTAACAAAACTCCTTTAAAACCGGGTGTAGTGGTGCACACCTGTGATCCCAGCATTTGGGAGGCTGAGGCAGGGGGGTCATTCCTGAGTTCAAGACCAGCCTTGGCTCCATGGTGGGTTCAAGGCCAGCCTGAACTGTATAGCAAGACCCCGTCTCAACAACAACACACATAAAAAATCTCTTACTGTGTGTGAGAAATACCCACCGAGGCCTGCAAGTACTAACATGGTCACACATGTCTTACTACTCTAAAAGCCAGCATGCTTTTATTAGCATGGAGAGCGTAAAGGTAAGGAGTGCGTGTTAACCATGGGTAGGTGGGATGAGTCCGTGATCTGGTAGATAGGGGTGGGACACATCCGTTCCCCCTCCCTAGGTTTGCTTTCACTTTCACGAGCAGTTTAGAGCTAAGCCACACACATTACCAGTTTCTGGCCAGCTTTCAGGTCACGAGTCCATGAGCAAATAAACTTCCCTCTCCATCTTTAACAAGTTGTTTGACCTTTTTTTCTCAGTGTATTGGTCTGTAAAATGAGAAGACTAATACCAGCCACAAGGTGATCTGTGAATATTAGCATGCTAAATGAGAGGGAGTCGCCGGGACTCTGTACCTGTGCATCTTGGACACCTTTGGCAACCCTGAAACCCTCAGCTTTTGAAGCACGTGCCCTCCCACCTTATGTGCCCCCTTTTAAAAACTGACTTCACATATTCATCTGCTGGTTGGCTGAAATTCTCTTTGAACAAGGCAGGGCATAAATAAAGTAAGTGTTCCAGTTTGCTTTCTCCACTGCGTCTTCTTCCTGACCCTGTATCTGGGCTGCTCCATGGAAAAGGCAGGGACTGGGCGCCTCTGAGTGCCTCTGGGTCCATTCTGTCTGCGCTGACCGCTCTACCTCTGCCCAGCTCATGGGTCGCTACCCCCATAGCCGTGGGTCCTCACCTGTTTCCTTTAGTCTCTCCCACTGCTCAGGTGTTTCCAGGTGTGTGTTATGGGTGTGGTTTAGGGTTGAAGCCTAAAGCCATTGTAAGACAGGGTCTCAGTCACTCAAACCCGCATCAAACTCACCGTCCTCCTTCCTCAGCCTCCCAAGTAGCCGGGATTACAGGCGTGTACCACCATGCCTGGCTCCAGTTTAGGGTTTTGTCTGTTTTAGTCCAGCAGCATCGAATGCATATCAACTAACAGTACTGAACATGTGTTGTCTTCCTTTCCCTTTTCCTTGTTAAATTTTTATTTGCTTAGTTTTTGCAGTACTGGAGATTAAATCCCAGACCTTCTCACTGAGCTATATCCCCAGCCCTTTTTCATTTTAGAACAAGAGCTGGTCATGATCTCGTATGCCTGTAATCCCAGCGCTCAGGAGGCTGAGACAGGAAGATTGCCATGAGTTCAAAGCCAGCCTGGGCAACGCAGTTGTCAGGCTCAATTCGAACATAACTGTCCCAGCACCACCTGTTTGTCAGCAGGGGTCCTCAGAGGAACCCAGCTAAGCACCGGTGCTGTTACCCTGGGCAAACACAGGATGTCATGAAAGGATGAACTGGAGCATGGCGTCTTCTAAGCCCCAGGATATCTGAGGACACCCAGGACGGTGCCCACTGAGGCACTGACATTCAGAGAACTATAAACCGGGTTTGTCCAGATCTCTTGTTGGGTGTGTGTGCCTAGAATCAAACTCAGGGCCCCCAGCTTGCCAGGCAGGTGCTGGGTCACCTCTTCACCCTGACTCTGCCCCCTGGTCCAAGCTCTATAAAAAAGGCTCCATTTCTCTCTACTGCAAGACGGCCTTTTCACGCCCTTTCTGCCTGCACCCGGGCACCCTGAATTTCACGCCATGTTCCTTTACACAAGCCTGGTGGTCTGTGTTGGTCTCTGACTCACACCATTCCTTACAATAGTGAGTTCAAGGCCAGCTTGGACCACAGAGTGGGACCCTGTCTCAGAAAAGACAAGAGGACAAGACAAAAGATTGAGACAGGGTCTCACTAAATTGTCGGTGCTGGGTTGAAGCTTAGTCTTCTCGTCTCAGCCTCCCAGAGTGATGGAGTTACAGACCTGCCACCGCGCCCATTCTGGCTCTTCTGAGGTTGGGCTCCTGTTGCTTCCATGGTTAAAGTCCCTTGCACGTGAGGTGTTTTCTGTGTGTCCTGCCTGTTTGTGGCTGCGTCCTTCCTTCCTCCACCAGAGGAAGCTCCGTGCGCTCAGCCTCTGCTGTCTGCTTCACCATGTGCAGTGCTGGTGCATTGTGGGTACAGTTGAGTGCTGCGGAGAGGTCCTGTCTCTGACTCAGGGCAGGTGGCACAGGGGTGCCGCAGCCTCTATATGAGTGCGCTGTGCCGTCCGCACAGCCACGCAGCAGCCGCAGCAGCTTCTCAGGACACATCCCCCGTCAAGCAGTGCAGGACTGTACTTAAGGCATTTGCCGAGTGGACGGCAGATGGATGGACAGACGTCCAAGCTAATTTCCTGCCTCCTTGTATCTCTCCTCTTGCCTGCGTGAAATCACTGTTCCAGCTTTTGTTGGCCCCACTCCCACCTGTTTCCTTGGGGTGTTTTCCCCTGAACCACCTCAGCCCCTCTGCGATGCCCAAAGCAAATCAGAATCAACCTTTTGGGTTCAGTTTGGGTCTCTTTTCTTTGCGTTTTCACTGCCCTGAGCTTGTTTCTGCAGCCTTCAGTGTTAGCGCTTCTGGTTTATATTGCTTAATTAAATCCATCTGTGTGTGACCTTTCACTGGAACGATGAGCATCTAGTTTGTGGTCCCTTCCAGGAGGGACCATTTCGTGTTCTCTTCCCTACCTGGGTGGTGCCTGGGCCTGCCCACCTGGTGAGCTCAGGGATCGAAGGTCGACTCGGTGACCCTGCCCCTCCTTGTCTAGCTGCTCTGTGAGGTTTGCAATGTTTGGTTCCTTGGAGCACATTGCAACTTTTGCAGTCAAGTAATTCTAGAGGAACTGATTGACAGAAAAGGAATTTCTCAGTTTTTAGTTTGGAAAATCTACATTTTCATCTATAAAAATTGTTTAAAATCAGGTTCAAGAGGAAAAAAGTAAATTCAATCACACACTGTGTTGTTCAGGGCCCAGAGTAAGTTGGGCTGTCAGAGACTGAGTACTAGAAGGTGTAGCCGCCACTGTCCCCTGCAGGGCTGGCCTCTTCTCACCTGGTGGATGTTGTCTTCCTCTTAGGTTTCTGTATTGCAGTGGGAAAACCTTGCCCATTTATCATCTTTTGCACGTGCACCAGAAATGATGTTCATCAAAAAAAAAAAAAAAAAAAAAGTTTCAGAATGATCAGATATATTTTCGTAGATTTTTATTTTGTTGATTAAAACAGAGCTGAATTTCTTTAGTAGATCCAGGTTTGTTGAAGTCAGGGTTTACAAGGGAAACCAATTATGTTTCATACAGGACACATAATTGGTAGAATTATTTTATAATAGTCACCCAAAAAGTCAAATGCAAAAGAGCACGGGAGATCTGTCCACACACTAGAGACCCAGAATAATCCAGTGGGGGCCTGGATCCCACATCAGGTCCTGCAGTGTCCTTCACAAGTCCGGCGGGAGGCCTAGAACCCACGACAATGTCTCAGGCAAGTCTGTATCAAGGATCCCCACTGGGAAGACCCAAAGGTCAGTGGTGGAAGCTAGAAAGTCTGCACCAGCGTAATGAAAGATCTGTGCCAGAGGCTGAGGGATCTGCACTGGAGCCAGGAAGTGACCAGGGTGAGGACCAGGGTTCCCCAAAGAAGACTGTAGCCATCCTCAGTGACATTGAGGACCCCAGCCCCTCTGACGGTTAGAACAGCTGACACATAAGGAAGCCAGCGTGACAAACTTCTCCAGGAGAATCAGCCCACTGTCTCCCCCACCGCCAATTCTCTTTTTATGCTGTTGGCAAGTTCAGGCAGAAGCCAGCGATACAGCTCAGCGGCATAGGTGCCTACCTAGCAAGCACAAGGTCCTGAGTTTAATTCCTGGTATCCAAAAAAAAAGAAAAAAAAAGATGAGTTCATTAAATAAATGACCAATGCTCAGTAATGTATGCTATAGTTACATAGGGATAATAGACCCAAGGTTCAGTCAGAACAAATTAGCAGAGGCTGTGCCGTGGTTAGCATTGCAGAATGATTCCAAGTGTGATCTGGGCTCTCTCACTGTTGAGGATGACCCCTTGTACAGGATCTTACTTTGAAACTCCCAAAGATGTTCCACCTGTGAACGAAATGGGGAGAAGGCTGTGGTGGCGCTGGGGCCTGGCCAACCTCGGTGAGCTCACGGATTGGAGGGTCTGGTCCTCCCCTCCACCTCTGGGCAGGACAGTGTGTGCCTGGTGAAGAAGGACAGGCCCAGCAAGGGATAAGCCGTTGCTGCATCTTGAGCTTGATACAGGCCTGCACCGAGTCTCGGGTGGTGACTTACTCTGGTTGCCAAGCTAAAAGCTACAGTGTTCCTTCCACTGGTCAGTTCCAGCTGGAAAGTGGTATTAGAGTGTGATGGGGCTGTGTATGAGAAGGGTTTTATTGTGTAAAATGCCAGGCCATGTACCTGGAGCCTTTACAAAATAAAGTCGGGAATGTTTTCAAGTCTGGTCACAGGGTTGCTTTTTGGTATCCGGGATCGAACTTATGACCTTGTGCCAGCCAGGCAGGTGTTTATGCCACTGAGCTATATCCCTGGCCCACAGGGTTGCTTTTCAGTGTCTGACACTTGGTCCCTAGCTCGGGTAGTGCCTGCTAAGGGACACAGTGCTACACACAGCCTTCGCGAAACACCCTTACTCAGCACGCAGCCTGCCTGCAGCATGGCGTTCATTAGCTCTGAAACCTGCTCTTCCCTTTAAAGTGTGTAAGCACCAAGTATCATTTTTTTTTTAAAGTGCAGATTTTTATTAGCTGATGCAGTTTTGTTTCCATCAGATTGCTGTGGAACATATGGACAGTAATGAATCTTTAATCGTGGTAATTAGGCAGACTTCCCAAAATCCAGCAGAATACAGTTCTCGGAGACTTAGTGACTGCAGTTCTTGAGTTTGAAATGAGAAGCTTCAGCAAGGAGAACCTGGTGGCTTCTGTGTTCCCCGCGGGAACCTAAGGACGTGGTGTGGCTGAGCTGCGGCTTGCACGCTCCCTTCCACCTCCCAGGTCTGGGTGTTAAATGGTAAAAGCACGGCGGTTAGAGGGCTGGACACTGCGTGCTGGTTGTTTGTTTTCCTGGCACGTAGTATTACTGCACTTCTGGGTCACCTGGTGGTCAGTGAGACCGTGTGGCCAGGGCTGACAGTGACATGAGTGGGAGTGATGTGTAACTGTAAGTGTCCATGGCACTTACAGTAAGTGACCTCTGGCTAGAGTCTCCCACTCTCCCTCTGCCGTGGTGATGGGCAGAGGTTCCAAGAGGCAGCTGTGCTGTCATTCTGGGCTGAGGACATCACCAGGCAGAGAACAGCCGGCCAGAAGCGAACATGGACACAAGCCCACAGAGTTCAGGGGTTTACACTGACCACAGTGTCACCCAGTCTGGCTGTTTACAAGCTTTTTTGGGGTCAGAGCTCTTGACCTAAATAACACAGGGGTCCAAAGAGCTGTTGATGTGGCTGACAGCTTTCAGCATTCCATTAGAGGTTAAAGCTGAGCGGCTGACAGACGTGTGTTGTAAAACATGACACAAATAGGGATGCGCTTGTGTTTCAGTACAGGCACAAGAGAAGCATAAGGATTTCAGAACAGCTGTAACGGACATAATGAGGTCACAAACATCTGGATGTCATTCCAGGTATCACCAAAGACACCAAGAGTACAGTGAAAACTGGGAACCAATTGAGTTCCTGTCTGAAAAGTTTTTAATCTGCAGCCTAAAACTACACTTTAGAATTTGCTAGAAAACGTTAGGCGAACATATAGTACATCCCATCAGCTGCCAGACAGCGGTGTCAGTGAATGTCACGCAGCCGTGAGGAAGCTCCCCCGTGCACTCGGGAGAGACAGAGGCTACAGCGGCAGTGATTCGTTATTACAGCACGTTGGAACTGGTTTTGATCTGTGGGCTCCTGACAGCTGAGTGTTTCAGCCTTGCAAAATGAAGGTAGAGCTGGGTGTGGTGGCGCCCACCCTTGACCCTAGCACTCTGGGAAGCTGAGGCAGGAGGATTCAAGTTTCAAACCCAGTGGGGACAACTTTAGAGACTGCCAAACCCTGTCAGTAGAATAGGATGGGATGGGATGATAAAAAAGGGCTAGAGATGTAGCTCAGAGCAGAGCCCTTGGGTTAAATCCCCAGCATCAGAAAAGCAAGGAAGAAAATACCGTGGCAGGGGACTCTGTATATAAGGGCCAGACGTAAGGTTGGCCGCAGAAATGGCCTCCCTTGGCCAAATTGCAGTGAGTGAAAATGTAACCACATCCCTCTCCAGTTGCTTGATTGTTCAGGGAAGCAGCTGTCAGGGAGACTTTCCTAAGCCTAAGCAGTCAGAGCAGAAGTGAGAAAATAATCCGTTAAACTTGCCTGGGAGGCTGAAGCAGATAGGTTGTGAGTTCAAACACAGCCTAGGCAGTTTAGCAACTTATGGAGACCCTATCTTTGTTGCTACAAAAAAATGATGCTGGTTCAGTTTTCAGTACCGGAAGGGATGAGGAGGTAGCTAAGTGTGGCACAGCGCATCAGTGTGATCCCAGCACTCAGGAGGATGAGGCGGGAGGAGTTCAAGATCAGCCTGTCTGTGTATCTAAGTTTTGGCATAAAGAAACATGAGTCATGCAGCTGTGTTCTTTCTCAAGATTGCTTTGCACTTCTGAGTTCAAGGACTGGCTTTTCCATTTTTACCAGACTGCATTGGGATTGTGAGGAGGGTTTTGGTGAATCTAGCTTGCTTGGGGTACTAGCATTCTAGCAGTATTGACCTGCAATGATTTCCTTTTTTAGATTGCTCATTGTGAGTGCCTAAAAGCACAAGTAAGGTAACTTGGGCATGGTGGCACACACTTATAATCCCAGCACACTGGGAGGCTGAGGCAGGAAGATCGAAAGTTAGAGCCCAGCCTGGATAACAGGGATGTGGTGAGACCCTGTCTCCAGTTCGAAAGCGGGAAAGAGGGCCTGGAGAATGTAGTAGAGCACAAAGTGCTTCAGCCCCCAATACCATCAAAACAGGATGGTTTCATGGGGTGACCTTGTACCCTGCTATGCTGGATCCAGTTTTAGTTCTAACAGGCTGCGTGTATGAGAGAGGTCTCGGTTCTCCGCGTGCAGGTCAGGCCATCTGAGAACAGGCCATTTTGCTTCCTTTCCAGCTCGGAGCCTTTCTTTCTTTTTCTTGCCTGATCACTCCGGCTGGAACTTCCAGTAACTTGTTTAATCAAAGTGGGAAAAGCAAGCATCCATGTCTTTTTTAGAAAAAAGCTTTCAGTGTTTGCTACTCACTGAGAACGTTTCGTGTCTGACTTTTGTTATGGTGGGTAGGTCCTCAGTTCCTATCTTTCTCACAAATCAGTTCTGATTTTTGCTAGTTGCTTTTTCTGTACCATTGAAATGATGTGGGATTTTTAAATTTTTCAGTCTGCTAATATGATTTATTCATTTATTTTCATATGTTGAACAATCCTTGCATTCCAAGAATAATATCACTTTTTTATGGGTATAATTTTGTTTGGTTGATATGGTTTGGCTCAGTTTTTTTTTTTTTTTTTTCAGACAGAGTCACACCTTGTAACTCATCAGTACAACTTTTTATCGTGCTACTGATTTGTTTCCAGTATTTTCTTCAGGATTTTTGTACCGCTGTTAATGAGGGACATTGGTTTGTGGATCTCTTTTTGTGTAATCTTTGGGCTTTGGTATCAAAGTAATTCTGGCCTCTCAGAAAGAGTCTGGAAGCCTTCTCTGCAGTATTTTGGAGAAGTTTGAGAATTGTTACTGGCTCCCTTTTTTAAATGTGTTTTGTTTTTGTTTG
This sequence comes from Hydrochoerus hydrochaeris, assembly GCA_004027455.1. Classification (NCBI taxonomy): domain Eukaryota; kingdom Metazoa; phylum Chordata; class Mammalia; order Rodentia; family Hydrochaeridae; genus Hydrochoerus; species Hydrochoerus hydrochaeris. The sequence goes on from PVLA01002802.1 coordinate 22,334, forward strand.
TTTGTTTTGTCTTTTTGAGACCGGGTCTCACTATGCAATTCAGGCTGGCCTTGAGCTCATTTTGCAGCCCAGGCTGGTCTTGAACTCATAAGGACCCTCCTGCCTCAGCCTCCTGAGTGCTGAGATTACAGGTGCCTGCTATCACATCTATGTTTTAACTGTTGTTTGTCTCTTTGTTTTGTTTTTCATACCAGGTATCAACTCAGGACTTCAGGCTTGCCAGGCAGGCGCTTATGCCACTGAGCTAAATCCCCAGCCCTTTTAACTGTTTTTTCAAGAGTGCTCATTAAGGTTCCCTTTGTGGAGGTCTTGCTTACATTTCAGTCTCCAGGACCATCAGAGACCTGCCAGGACTTTCCCTTTCTCCCAGTTTCTTCTTGGGAAGTCCTGTACTCCAGTTCTTTCTCTAGGTCCTGATGTTAGTCCGTTTTCCATTTTTGTAGCAAAATATGCTCAGGGGGCTGCAAGGCAAGTAGGCCCTGGCGGAGGCCTCGGGCAGGTGGCAGGGCAGCAGCGGGAGCTGTGAGAGGGCAAGGGCCCAGGAAGCTGGCTCACGCTGTGTCTGAGGACATGTGCCCACCCCACACCGTGACCTAATGACCTGCTGCCGCAGCCACCCCGCACATCCCCACCCAGGGCTCCACTCCCAGAGCCTGGGCCTCCATGGCCGCCGTTAGCCCACATGCAGGCCTTAGCGCTCCCTCAGCGGAAAGTTGGGGTTCACGGTATGACATCTTTCCTGCAGCCGCTCTTTGCAGCACTGGGGTTCAAACCTAGGCCTGGTGCGTGCTGAGTATGGTGCCGCCACTGAGGTGCACCTGGCGCCCACGCGCCCTTGTGGGGTGGCTTCTGTTTCCTTTCGTTTTGGCACTTTTGATTTTCATTTCCACTTGTATCTGTGTATTTTCTAGTTTCCCTTGTGATTTCTTCTTGAATCCACTGGTTAAGAGTATATTGTTTAATTTCCACAAATTTGTGTATTTTCCAGCCTTTTGTAATTGATTTCTAACTTCATGCTGTGGCCGGGCGGGTGCTCTGCAATGTCAGTCTCTCAAAACCCACGGAGACTGGATTTGTGACCTCACACAGTCTGTCTGCCCAGTGAAAATCTAACCAGGCGATTAAGATGATAGAACTTTTCAGACTTAAAGCTTGATACACCTCTTAATTTTATTATAGAAATTTAGAAGTAAATGTGTAACTTTAGGCATCATTTTTAATGATACCTCATTACATTTTGAAATGATACCAATATTTTTATGATAGGGAAAAAGGTTATCATCTATGAAATATCGAACCAGTGACCCTAGCTATTCAGTCATGATGAAAGGCCTAATCTAACCTTTTATTGAATGTGATACTTATTAAAAATGAAACTTCCCATTTCCATTACTTAATCAGTAGGACATTAAGCCATCTATTAGTGTGATTAAGGAAGGTCTTGCAGACAAGATACTCTACTTCCTTGTCATCTGCTTAAATTCTAATATCCAGGAAACAGCATCCTAACCTTGAGTCACTCAAATCCATCCACTGCTGTGCTTCTAACTTTCATAAGCTACAGGAAAAAGCAATTAAAACCTGCAGGAAGAAAACAGTTTGCAAAGGGCATGTTGGAACAGGCAAGCCCCTTTTATAGCCTCACATGTGTAAATCTGCTAGGAAAAAACGTGTTTTATTTTCCCATTATTCTGTGTTTCTTAAACCTAAGACACCAGGGTTTGGCACCAGTGGCATGTCGGTAAGTGTGGTAGAAAGGGTGCTGCATGGTTAGCACTGGTCCCAGAGGCACCTGTGACAGGAGGAAAGGGAGGGAGAGGCTGCAGAGCTGGAACTCCAGGAGCCGGGAGCCTTGCGCTTCCCATGATGCAGAGCAAAGGAGGAGAAGCACCCAGCGCCCGGCCGGCTTGGTGAATTTTCACAGAGGAGACTGCCAGTGTCTACTGGTGTAGCCTGGAAGGTGGAGCTGAGTTTTCAGTGATGGTACCGGAAGTAGTTACTAGTTCCCTTCCCGCTGTGTGCCAGGTGGCTGAGCTCTTGCATGCACGCCTTCCAGGGGCTCCTGATTGAAAGCAGGGAAGCTTTCTGGCTGGACCTCACCTTAGGAAGGGGAGAAGGATTTACAGGGAATCAAACCCGGGACTGCACGCTTGTCAGGCTGACGCCATGCTGCTGGGTGCCATCCGCCATGCTCACCACAAGGTTTTCTGCATGGCAAGCCCAGCAGGGTGGGGCCAGACAGAGGGACACGGCTGCACACAGTTGAGGTGGGGGCAGGGGCCCAGGGCCGGACCCCGCCGCAGCCTCTGGGGCACATGTGTCTTGTCCTCTGTGTATCCTTGGAGTCCCCTTTATCGGCTCCCTCTTCTCAGTCTTCAGAATTTGTCCTGAGACCCTCTACTAAACTCACCCATTTCCCAGCTCTCTAGATTCTGAATGACGTGATGATGTAGGAAATACGTCTGTTTCCTGCCAAAAATATAACTAAAGCATTGGGAGGGGGGATTCATTAGGCCTGGAATTGAAAGACATTGCAAATTTGTGGAAGTCTTAGAGAAATCCAGTATAGTGTGGTGCTTGGGTTTGTTCTGTCCCTGCGACCTGTCCCTGGGGATCCACGTTCCAGGACCTGACCCTAGGGCACCACTAGGTCCTGGGTATCTCCTTGGGCACCTGGGCCCTTTCTTCCTCCCAGATGGCTGACATCTCAGTGTCCCACATACATGCTGCGGTTGTCAAAATGCTGAACTGCTGTCCACTTGACAAGTCATCTGCTGCATCTGTCCTTTCAGCAGTGGCATCACTCTGTCACCCCAAGCAGTCCCTGAGGCCAGCGCACCGGCCACAGAGCTCCCACACAGAGAGGAGGCAGTGAGGAGGCAAAGGAGAGGATGGCCCTTGTGGCCCTTCCTGCCTCCTCTGCTCTGTGCAACTGACACATCAGAGCCCTGTGTCACCTGCAGTCAGCATGCTCTGTACACCCTCTGGTTGGCTGCCAGCAGGGAGAGTTTTGTGTTGGGAAGGAGCTTGGGTTGAGTTAGGGAAGCAGGTTTGCCACTTTTAGGATCAGAGGTTGAATGAGAGGTGCCGCTTTTACCAGTTAGCCTGTGATTTTTAGACTTTGTATGCTTCTGTCTTATTGTCAAAAGCTTACTGCCCTGGCTGCTGTTCCTGTCCGGCGGACCCTGTGGCATTTTAGCTCCAGCTCAGAGCATGATGGGCCAGGATGGACACAAAGGCTTTGGTTCCATCAGATTGCAGCGTTCGCTAGCAAAACCCAGTCACTATTTGATGTACATAATTGATCACTTTACAATTAGTAGAAAAAAGAAGCCTCATTGAGGTAATAAAGCATAACTTCATTACATCCCAGACAGAGAGAACAAACATGTAGGAGTGTGACCAACAGGTTCCCATTTCAAGGCTGATTCTGATCATGATAATGTTTAAGTGCCATTGATTGTTCTCTAATTGAATTTTTCTTTCCTTAGGCCTCTTCTGAGGAGCTGAGAGCTGCCTACCGCAGGCTGTGCATGCTTTACCACCCAGACAAGCACAGAGACCCGGAGCTAAAATCACAGGCGGAGCGGCTGTTTAACCTCGTTCACCAGGCTTATGAAGGTCAGCCCAGGGCTTGGCTTCACGGGGACACTCGGTAGCAGATGTTCGATTTTTAAGAGGCGTGATTTGTAGAGGACAGAAAAAGAGAGTCCTCCAGGGTGTATGAAAGAAGTGGTTAATTCAGTCGTTTTCACCGACAGGGTCCTTTGAAAGAGTAGTATTTTGCTTTGGAAATCAATGTGTCCAGTAAGTAGAAAATGAGAGTCCAGGTCGGGGGCCGGAGTGGAGGGGACACTCCAGCCCAGATCGGTCCCTCTCCTCTGAGGGGAACTGGAGAGGCAGCTCCTGATCCTTACCGAGAAGCTTTCTTTGTTCTCTCTTTTGTGAGAAGCTGCAAGGACATTTTTTCATCTGAAGACAATTTTATTGTTTCCTGGCATTCAGTGAGGATTCTTACAAAGGAAAGAAAGTGCAGCGAGGGTACCACCACTAGGAAGCAGGGCCAGCAGTGAAGACCTTTAGGCTTACATCTTACGCATATCAGAAAGAAAAATTGTGATATATTTGTTTATAAAATGTTACAGTCACTAATAGATGCAGTTTATTTTTTGAGGAGGGTGAAAAATACTAGAAATAGTGATGATAATTACACAGCATTATAAATGCTTCATGCTGCCAAATTATACTTTTTTTTTTTTTTTTTTTTTTTGAGACAGGGTCTCACTGGGTAGCCCAGGCTGATCCTCCCGCTTCAGCCTCCCGAGTGCCAGGATCACAGGCATATGCCATCGTGCCCAGCTGAATTATACACTTTAAAATTGAAAGTTTTGTCTGTTTAACCATAATTTAAAAATTAAAAACAACAAATATATTAACTGACTCTTAGGATGTATATCAAGTAAAAGAAGTAGTTCATTGCAAAACCACTGACTAGCTCCTAGAGACCAAAGCTAGATAATAATGCATTTCTTTATGTAACAACAGAGACTTTTCAACTGTAGACATAGTAGAAAAGGATGTGTTTCCACATTATTGTTTTACCAAGAATTTGAATGTTAATTACATTGTGAATCAGGCCCTGAAGCCACCAGTGTTGTCCCTGCTAGTTACCAAATTTAACTTTTCAGCCCACCCCACTGTGTAAAAGCCCACATTTTCTGCTGTCTAAATTATCTGCATAGCTTTCGGTCGACTTGGCGGTGGGGGCAGCTGGCAGAGGAACCTACCTGTCCTTGGGAAAATGCTGCAGCAGCGGCCCCAAGGCCCCAACCCCGGCCCCAGCATTTCACCTGGGCAGAGACAGAAGTAAAATAATGACCAGGTACTTCCTTATTAAATCCTAGGGATGAGCTCGTGAGGTTTGGCTCCTGAGTTTCCCAGTGGTCAGCATTTCCTTTTCCCCAGTAGATTTGAATATGGATAGACTCATTTGTGTCTTTTTAACTAGGCTTAAAAATGTATAAGAACTCTGGGGAGGAGGCAGAGATCCTGCATAGAAGGGAGTGGGAGAGAGGGCCACTGCCCTTGGCTTTTCAGTTCAGTTTGCATAGCCTTTGAATAACTCCTGCTCTTGTGAAGTCTTTTTGTTAGGTATTTTAGGTGGTGTAGCTGACCACCTTGTGTGTGTTTTTAAATGATTTGCAAATAAAGAGGAGGGTGTGTACACACACAGAGGGTGTAGGCTGCCTTCAGTGTTGGTAACACTAAACTATCAGATCTTGTACTAAACACTAGAATCGACTGTCCAGCCTCGTGCAGGAAACCAACTGTGTTGTTTTAAGAGCAGTGGTCCTTTAGTGACCGAGCGAACGCCAGCTGGGATCTGGGGGCTGACATCTGAAGGAGGAGGGTCTGCGCCGCACCCAGGAACATTGGGGCGAGTTCGCCCAGTGACTTGGTTGCTGGTGATTTCAGAGGGGACTGAAAGGCACCTTTTGAACTTCGTGACATGTCTGATTTTTTTAATTACAGTGCTTAGTGATCCCCAAACCAGGGCCATCTATGATATATATGGGAAGCGAGGACTGGAAATGGAAGGATGGGAGGTAAGAGACACTGCTCCCAGGGCCCCAGGGAAGTTGCTGAACAGCTTCGAGACACCTGCTGTCCTTCCCTCACCTTGTGTTTGAGTGTGTGAGGTCGGATTCTTGAGTGGGCTTTGCCACTGTGTGACTGTGGATTTGGACAAGTAACCCCCTCTGGGAGGCTTAACCCTACAGCCCGCATGAGAGCCCATGGGTCAGAATTGAGGCGAGATGACTGTCTCTATGAGGCTGCAACTCTGGCCACACTCGCTCCCTTCTGCTCGCCACCATCTGTGCCTCTCTGCTCCTCCCTTGCAGACCTGGTTAGGGAACTGCTTCTCTCGGGAATGTGTTGCAGCTGTGGACAAAGTGGAAGCAAAGAACAACTGAGAACAGCTGGGTTACGGAGCGCTGTAACCTCCAGCTGCTGTGTGCTATGCTAGCAGAACACTGTCAGCCTAAGCCCAGTGCAGTGTGAGGCAGACACAGAATCCCAGGCTCCTCTAAGGCAATTTCCTTTGTCCAAGCAGCCGATGGTTCTACAGCCCTGGGCGAGTCATTGGCTGCTTTGCTGAAAAGTGGAGATGTGAGGCATCTCACATGAGTAGCAAAATGAACATAACAGTTGCTGCAGGGAAATCTGGGTCTTATTATACTTAATTTCATTAATGCAACTTAATTCTGATCCCCAAGACATTCTGGCAGGCTGTTAGTTAATAACACTGAGTTGTCTCTTGGTTTTCTTCCCCTTGATCATAGATTTCCCTGGAAATTCCTTTGCCATGTAGTCTCGTGCATGCGTGCGTGTTACTCCTGGGGGCAGTGAACACCTGCTCGCCGCTGCAGGGAAGCAGAATGAGCTGCAACCCTTTCCCTCCAGGTGGCCATGGCCATATTCTACCTATCTAGTGTGGGTGATACAAACGCAGCCACGTTTGTATCACCCACACTATGGAGATTTTGTGAGAAAATCCAGGCTTCTGTCTATGAGGCCCCAAGTGCATGCATCTGACCTAGGCTCAGCACGCAGACCTCAGACTGCACTGTGCACCTGGCCTCTGGCCCCACACTCCCTGTCACTCCACCTGACCTCCTGGCCCACTGAGCAGTTGGCTTGTGGCCTCCTGCTTGATGGAACATTTGCTGTAGCTCAGTGTTAAGACTAATAGCTTAGTCTTTGTTTTCCTCCAAAAAAAAACAAATGGAGTTGCCGAGTTTCTTCTCACGCTTCACGTACCACTTTTAAGTTCCCTTGGTTAAGACACGGCTTGCTTAAGTGTTTTCAGCGCAACACTTGGAATCACTCCAAACTGGGGTCTGCCGTGCACTTTCCTGCTGGTCAGTCTCAGGTTTAGTGCCTGGCAGCGTTGTCCCACCTCCTGGAGCACAGGGGTCTTCCACAAGTGCTCCTCTGCAGACCGGGTTAGCTCCCCTCTACCACAGGGACAGCAGTGACCTTAGGGATACCTCACCTGGGATACCGGCAGGCGGGCTGAAAATGGTCAAAGCATGCTTGGTGCATGAGCGGATCGCTACACTGAAGTGAAACTTCATCCGGATACCAGTACACACTACAACAGCAGACACAGAGAAAAACAGGTGCAGAGGTGCTCCCAGGCGGCGAACGTAGACTTAAGTTCATGACTTTTAGTAAAATAAGGGACTAAAGTTGTTGTGGGTCAGAATTGGCTTTTTTCACATGGATATGAAACCATGGCCACAAGATAAAATGCCTCCAAAGAGGAGGATGGAAGATGGCAGCACCCAAGGTGTCCATGGGGTCAGCTCACGGCCTCCCTGAAGCCAGCGCCTGCTGCAGATTGCTCAGCCCCACTGGGGGGACCATTCCTGCCGTGGGGCAGCAGCTTTGCCCCAGAGAGGACAAGCTGTTCCTATCATGCTGCTGCTAGTGTTTTGTTTTGTTTTTTTTTTTTTCAAAATCCATTTTATTTCAAGGATAAAAAGAAAAGAAACTACAACAAAATTTCAAAACCCATCAATCAGGAGCATACACTGTGCACTGTCATCCCCAAATCAGTCACCCAGGGCACAGGACAGCGGCCTGCAATGGTCTGAGCGGTACCTATTGCTAGCTTTTTTAGACTGCTCGTCTCTGCCCATCTGGCAGTTACACGACACACACTGGCAGCAGGCAAGGGTGAAGGGCTCACTGGGTGCTTCAGGGCGGGCTCAAAGCCCTTGTCTTAATCTCTGCATCTAATGGTGCGAAAACTAGTGTTTCTTTAGCTTCTTTTACCTAGTTTTTCTCCTTAGGTAAGTTTTCACTTTTTAAAATAACCTTCAAGAGGCTCATTAGCCAGCAGAATTCCAAAGGAGTGAGATGTACCCATTCGTGGCTTCTGAAAGCAGCCAGGCTGGCTCTTGGAGTTAATAGTGTATGTGAATGCTGAAAGGGAAACTTGTCTTTTCTTCAGAATGACAAAATCAGCTGAACTGTGAGCACTCTTGGTGGTGGTGACTGAGGCTGCTGAGGGGACGGGGAGCACAGGACGAGCTCCCTCAGGTGTTACGTCCACAGCTGTGCCCTTCGCCCAGGTCTGCCTCCGCTCGCAGTCCTTTACATTAGCCTTATTTCCTCTCTCTCCTCTCTCTCTGTCTCTCTTTCTCTCTCTTTCTCTCTCTCTCTCTGTCTCTGTCTCTGTCTCTGTCTCTGTCTTTCTGTACTGGGGATCGGACTCACAACCTTGCACTTACCAGGCAGGTGCTTATGCCACTGAGCTAGACCTCCAACCCCCTTTTTCCCTGTCTTGACATCACTCTCGTGATGCCTAAGGAATCCACCTCTGTTCAGTATATTCTGTTCTAGTGCAATCCAGACTCAGAGCTCACAGCTCAGAGGAAAGTGCAGGCAGGGAGCGTGAGGTGTCATTCAGATTGGGTCCCGGCACTGAGAAAGGAGGTTGGGGAAAGACAAGCAGAATCCAAAAAGCCTGAGTTTAGTCCATAGAAAAATACTATTGTCGACCCTAAACTTAACTGTGGCTACGAAAGACATTAACCTTAGAGGAAGCCGGGGGCTTGGTATACTCGAACTTTCCCTACTATCTAAAGTCCTAAATAATTATGTGAAGTCGTTCCAAAATAAAAAATAGACTGGGTAGAATCATCGAGTTTTCAACCCCGGTAACTTCATGGGAGTTGTGTGGTTTGTCTTCATTTCATAGAGAGAATGGAAGCTTAAGGGTGACTTCCCAGAGGCCCCAAGCAGTGAGTGCTACAGCTGATAAGGGTACAGGCTTCTGCCGTTCTCTTTCTGTTTGCCACCTGCCTCTGCCCGTGTCCTGTCCCCTGTCCATGAGGTCGGGCTTCGAGGTGGTGGTGGAGGTGAGTGGTGCACTGGTGGGTTCATGAGCTGGTGACACACCGTCCACGGGAGGCAGTGACCCTGTCTGGTGCCTGCAGGGTGCCATGGTCCTGGTTGCTCTCTGCGAGGGCTGCTGAGCTCAGAGATAGTGGCTCCCAGGCACCATGGTCCTGGCCTTCTCCGGCATCCTGTGCTCTACCACCTCAGGTGGCAGAGGCATGTGTCCAAGGTGCCCTCCCAGCCAAGTGTCCTCACCACCTAGAGCGATCGGACCAGCAGTTTGCCCTCAACACTCAGCGCCGAGCCTGTACCGCCTGCGAACTTGTGTGAAACGTACCTAGAAATGAACCGAGCAGCCCCCTTGGATTGTTTTTCTCTGCAGCTTATTGTGGTGGTAGCAGAAAAAAGTATTTGCTGCTATTAACTCATTCTCTAAAGGTTAAATGACTCAAATCCCTGGAAGCTCATCTTTTCCTGCTGTGGCCTGTGTGGGACCTAACACTGTCCAGTTCAGTTCAGTTTAGTTTCATTCTGTTTTCATTTCCTGCCAGGTGGAGCCCAGGATTTAAATGCCTGGTATCTCCCACATTGGTTTGTGAAAAAAATAGTATGCAGGCCTATTTCCTGGGGCCCGTTTATGTTGCTGGTCAAAGTTATGGTAATCAAACTTTTGTGTTTTATTTCATTTTGGTGGTCTTGGGTGGGGGTTGTTGTTTGTTTTTGAGACAAAGTCTTGATGTGTAGTCCAGGTGGGCCTCATGGCAGTCCTCTTGCCTCAGCCTCCCGAGTGCTGGAAGGATTAGTATGCACCACTATGCCCAGTGTCAAAGTGTTGTTTAATTTGCATTTTTAAAACCCAACATCCTGCTGGGCATGGTGGCTCACACCTGTAATCTCAGCAATCGGGAGGCTGAATCAGGAGGATCATTGCAAGTTCAAGACCAGCCTGGGTTACAGAGTGAGCTCATGACCAGCCTGAACTGCATAGGGAGACTCTGCCCCAAAAGCCAACAACAAAAAGACCCAGCATCCCATTCATAACACTCAACTATGGAGGCTTTCATCCGGGTCAGAAGAAGACCCACTTCCCCTTCAGACCTGAGTCTCACACCTGACACACTCATCCTTGGCAAGGGGTCACTCTGGGCATCACTTGCAGGGACTGGAGGACTCAGTGGTGGGGCCTAAAGTCACCAACAGTTTAAAATATTTTAAGTCATGTTTTGTGGATCTTCAGAGTTAAGTGGAGTAGCTGAGTGCCCGCATTCTTCTGGTGCCCTTTTGTGTTTCTTTGGATGAAGGGGAGGGCTGATGGGAGGCTGAGAGGGTGTTGGGAACCCGGAAAGTTGTACCTGGCTTCCGACTGGTCACAGCGAGTGCGCCCCAGCCAGGGTCGGCATGAACCGGGCAGGACCTGCTTGCCATGGAAGTGCAACTGGGTGTCTTTTTTTGTTCTTTATTTCTTTTGGTACTGGGGATCGAACTCACAGCATCACGCTGGCAGGCAGGCACTGTGCCGCCGAGCAGTGTCCCCAGCCCTGGGACTGGGTTTCTTGTGAGTCCTGAAAGGCAGTCAGTTTCATGCCTTTTTAGAACTTTCCATTTGTCGTGGAGGATAATAAGTTTTACCGTTTTAAAGCTACCTTAAAAAGAATCAGTTCCTTTTTAGTAATTATTGATTTATATGGTTTTATCTGAGGAGAAAGTATTGTTCTTACTTTTTTCTGTTTACCGTGGTAGAAATATTTAGGTGCCCATTTACCTGCAAACAGACGTGCAAAGGAGGGCTTTTAGGAAGAGACCGAAAATCCCAACCTGTGTGAAGCAAGCTGCCGGCAGCGGGGGTCTTTGTCCTGTTTGCTGGTGTGTGGTTCTCGTAATGTTTTTCACCTGAGGCTTTCGCATGGTTGTTTCAGGAATTTCCCGGTAGCTTTTCCTGGCATCATCCATCATGATAGAGGTGCTCTCCACAGCATCAAACTGAGTCCTGTGTTTCTCCCACACAGGAAACGTATTTTTCAGCTTTGTCCTTAGCCACCTCTCAGCAGCTCACGGTAGAAGATGCGTCACCACTTTTCACCCTTCCACGTTCCACACTTTTCTCCAATGGGGACGCAGGGACCCTTCCCTTCTGGAGTCTTCCCTCCTCTCTCTCCCAGCAGTCTTGGCTGTTTCGTTTTTGTTTTTGCTTTTATTTGGTCTTTTTGAGATGGGGGTGGAGGCTGCTAGAGGGCCGAGCCCCCCACTGACCCCCAGGGCTGGGAGGCGCCCTCAGCACCCCTCAGCACGCCCTCGGCTCTGCTTCTCCCATAGGTGGTGGAGCGGAGGAGGACCCCGGCCGAGATCAGAGAAGAGTTCGAGCGGCTACAGAGAGAGCGGGAGGAGAGGAGGCTGCAGCAGCGGACCAACCCCAAGGTGGCCTTGCGTGGGGTCGGCCAGGGCCAGCGGGGCGGGTCTCTAAAGTGACCGCGGGCAGAACCAGGACCAGGTGGCTTGGAACTTCACTTATTCTATCACCAAGTGGCACTGCTGGCGGGGCCCTGGAGGCGGGCATCTCTCATCATGCCGGGGGGAGGCTCTGCCAGTCTATCCTGTGTCTGTGTGTCTTTCCATCCCCCCAACAGAGACGCAGGCTGAGACCTCCTCCAGAGGGGTTACCCGAGGTCTCTTAGAGCTTTCAGTGATAACAAACAGCCTAGGGCATTGCTGTTTTACCTAGCCAGGCCCTGTTGGCTTCGCCCAAGAGGTCCGTGCTGTGGTCGCAGGGTGACCCAGGTCCCCGGCGAGCTGGAGTAGTTTAACCCGGTAACATTCAGAGGCAGAGAGCTGCCTACAGCCCAGTATCCAAGATCTTCTTCCTTCCACTGTCAAATGTGTGCCGGCCTGTGGCAAGTAGGGTGCTGTCCAGTAAGGCCCATTGGCGAGCGGTTGGCCAGGGCCAGTGTGCCATCCATTGGTGTGTGCTGCCGGACTCAGCGGCCAGAACGCAGCTGCAAGTGCCATGATAAGGGGTGTGCGGTCCACGTGGCTCTTCCCGAAGACTTCCCGGCCTGCGTGAGCCCAGCAGTGCTGGAAGGAGGAGCGAGGCCATATGGAGTTCTTTCCATTCTAGAAATAACAGTGCCGGCGTAATTAAACTGGGAAGCACAGTGGGGTAAACCTTGACCAAATTAATTTTGAAGCCCCCAGCATTTAAAGGACCGCGTTTGAGATCAGGCCTGCTCACTGGTGCTCTGCATTTCAGTGCCTGCAGTTGGTCATCCCTCAGTGCCCCACCGGCTCAGGTCAGAGCTTCTCCAAGGTTCCAAGCCCCACAGGTGCTCAAGTCTCGTACAAGACTGCACAGCATGAGTACGTGACCCACACGTTCCTCTGTGTTCCTAGGGCTGTCTCCAGATGACCCTATACTGTAATGATACAGAATAGGAATGTTAAAATAAATGTGCAAGTGCTGTATACAGTTGTTACACTGTTTAGGAAAGAAGAAAAGACCTGTCCACGTTCAGTGCAGGCGTTTTTTCTTTTTTCACAGCAGGAAGGTTCGTTGGGGAAACGGAATAGCTCCTGAGAGACACAGAAGACCCAGAAGTGGGCTATCACGGAGGCCTCTGGGCAGGGTAGTCAGCAGTCATAGCATGGGTCTGACTGCAGTCAGGATCCAAGCAAGATCCAAGTGCAGCTGCCTAGCTGATACTGGTGGCGGGGGCAGGTCACATAGCAGGGCTGTTTTAGGAAGAACAAAGGCAGATGCTCAGTCACCCACCCGGGGGACTGATGTCTATCTGAACCTTACCGGGCCAGGTGACACCAGTGACAGTATGATGCTGAGTTAACTGCTGATGCCTTAGGGGAAGCACACAGGCCTGGCCACTGCCTCTGAATCCCAAGGCCTGAGGACATTTTTTTCTTGAATGTTTTTAGTCCATGGTTGGTTGAGTCCGTGGATATAGCACTTTTGCTGTCGAGGCCAACTATATTGGTAAATGTGACCCACCAGCGTCACCATGGCTCACGCACACAAACGGACACACGCCCAGGAGGCGACAACTTCAGTTGTACAGCTCCTCCTCTGGCCAGATGCAGGTAGAGACTGGGTCAGGGAGTTGAGAGTTCCTGGAGAGTCGGAGAGGTCTGCGGCGCCCCTGCTGCTGGGGTGGCCCCATGGGTGCACAGGCTCTGGTTTGGAAGGTCAGTGCTGGCAGATGTGGTGAGGATGGGGCAGGCCAGGCAGAAAAAGGCTGTCATCCTGGTGGCTCTGCTTTTCCGGCCAGGATCCTACCACATCCCTCGTCCTGACCTATGTCCTGCCACCCTGTGGGCTGTCTGTGTGCGGGCGCTGTGTTTGGGGACCCAGGCCGTATTTCTGTGCAGAGAGAGGACACTGTTCAGCAACATTTTGAAAAGGAGATTTGAACTGAATTTTTTGTCCCATTTCTGGGCAGTTTTCATTCTTTTCAAGGTGAGCAGAGAGTTTGAGACATTCCCTCCTAAGGGTGACCACAGGGAAAAGGACACGTGGACCCCCCAGCACCCCAACCTGTTGGGGATAACAGGCTGGGTGACCCTGCCACCTGCCACCGGGTGCCTGTTCTCTGTCTCTGTTCTCTGTCTCCCTGGCGAGCCAGGAGCAGGGGTTTTGAGGTAGGCCATGTGGACCAGCGGAAGAAGGGCTGGGTGAGAAAAAGTGCCTGGCACAGGGAGGCAGAACCTGGAGCAAATGCCTGCCCTGGGCTCTGTTTTCTGGTTTGTGAAACGAGGACCCATGTCCTTCCCACCACGCCAAGTTGTTGAAAGACCAAATAAACATAAGATGGATGTTAATTTATGAACAAAAGGGAAGCCAAGCAGTGCTCAAGCTGAGTTGAGGTTCAGTGCCTGTTTTTGCGCTGGCATTTCCTCAGGGCTGCTTGGGTGGGCTCTGTCAGCCAGGCACAGCAGTGGCCCTCTGACCACATTCCGGCCTCTTCTGCACCCAGGGGCCCTGCACTCACAGTGTGGAATGCCAGCACCATTGCAGAGCTGTCCTGTGAGAGAGTGTGAGCGGGCACATGCACACGGGGCCACAGGGTAGAGTCTTAGGTCCAGGGTCCGGGGCCCTAGAGCTGGACTCAGATGCCACTTCCGGTCTGTGCTTGGTCAGGTGTGTCCAGTGGACCAGCCCTGCAATGCTGCTCTTCCCTGCTCCATCTTCTGCTGCACTGCACTTTGTGGAAGTGATGGGAAACTCTGGGGCCTGGGGCTGGGGTCCCAGTTTCTCCAGGCTGCTGTAGGGAGCTGGTGTGGAGAAGGAACGGGTGGCTGACACGCCCGGGGCTCATCCGAGACCTAGTGTGACACTGACGTCTAACTAGACCTCGCTGTCCACTTCCCTCTGTCCTCAGGTCCTGGCTTTACCTGCCTAGTCCAGAGACCGAGTCACAGAGTAGAGGATGAGCTGCAGTTGTTCTGTCCCATGTGCGCTGTCTCCTGTGTGTGTGGTGTGTGTGTGTGGGGAGACACAGTCTCAGCATGTGTTCAGACTGGCCTCAAACTCGCTGCAGTTCTCCTGCCTCGGCTTCCAAGCGCTGGAATTACAGGCCGGAGCCATCGTGCCTGGTTTTAATTTATTTCTTTTTTAATCACCCTGCACCTCTGTCTGGGGTACAGCCACATCAGGCATCCTTAGGAGACGAGGGACTCATAGGCAGCTGTCTGGCTGGGTCGCTGCCTTGGTTGGGAACTTGCTTGGAGCCCAGTACACTGGGGATTCAGTTAGGGTCTGCAGGAGGCTGAACGGCCCTCGGGCCTGTGTTTCTTTTTCCTTTCCTTTTCTTTCCTTTTCTTTATTTGAGACAGGGTCTTGCTCTGTAATTCAGTCTGGCCTTGAACTTGTGGTGGTCCTCCTGCCTCAGCTTCCCAAGTGCTGGGATGTATTTATTTTTCAATCCTGTTACAGAATAGTTTGATGGAGAGCATTGTGTTGTTTTCTGGCCCATTCCACTCTTCCCACATTACAGAGGTTGGCACACTGGCCAACCTTCTCTGCTTTTAGAAAGGCTCCCTTGTTAGCAGTGTGCTTCATGCAACAGCTTAGAAACATAATTCATCTTTACCTGAAAAAAATTTAAGCAAGGTAGGCATTTAATCATAAGAAATATGTTCAGGTCCCAAAAGCTTTTCATAAAGGTGGAGGGGCACACTGCTCACTCATCTGTGCAAGCCTTTTTTTTTTTTTCTTTGAAGCCTTTTCTTTGAAAAAGACTCCTGCACAGTTGTGCTATGACCCCTGCAGCTCCTGTTGCCTGCGGAAGTGGCAGGTGCCTTTCTGGATGTTGTCTTTGGGGTTGGTATTCTTGGCCTCTTCCTCTTCCTTTACATCTTTGCTCCGCAAACTGGGCAACACTCTTACAAACACACACACACACACACACACACACACACACACACACACCCCAAGAATAGCTGCTGTCCGAGGTGCTTTGTGATTAGCAGATGCTTTTTTGTTGAGTAGAAAACTCCAGACAGTGCCTGGCTGCCGGAGTCCTGCCGAGCCAAGGGAGGTGGGGACAAGGCCTGAGCAGGCAGGATCCCAGCCCTGGCCCTCCCCGCCTGGCCCAGGAGGGACCTCAGGTGGGTGGCAGGCGTCCAGATCCCTGCCCTTCAGCATGCTCCAGGGACTCTTGGTCCCCCAGGTGCTGAGGCTGCAGGCAATTTCTCACAACCACATAAGAACCCTGGTTATCATTCATCACATTTCTCAGTCAAAAATTCCAGTTAAGCCACACGTGGTGGCGCACGGCTGTAATCACAGCTACTTAAGGAGGCCGAGGCAGGACGATTACTAATTCAAGTCCAGCCTGGGCAACTTAACAAGATCCTGTCTCAGAATAAATACTGAAAAGGACTCGGGTTAGAACTCCTTACATAGAGCATTTGCCTGCCATGTTCAAGCCCCAGTACCACAAAAAAAACCTTTTTTTTTTTTTTTTTTTCAATTAAAAAAAGACATCCTGGCCGAGCCAGTGTCACATGCCTTTTATCCCAGCACACTAGAGGCTGATGCAAGAGGATTGTCATGATTTCCAGGCCAGTGTAGGCTACATAGTATGTTCAAGGCCAGCCTGAACCATATTGGGAGACCTTGTGTCAAAAAAGAAACAAAATCCCTGCAGACAGTTAATTTAGCTACATAGCGAGACCCTGTCTCAAAAAAAAAAAAAAAATTAGAATAATATTTTATGACACATGAAAATCATATGAGATTCAGATTTCAGTGTCCTTCATTAAAGTTTTATTACACACAGTCACACACACTTGTCCTGAGGACTGGAAGCTTGATCTAGTGTGAGGGCATTTGCCCAATATGGGCAGAACCTGGGTTTGAGCCCCACTAAAACACCAGCGCCAAGAGCAGCAGGGCCGTGCAGTCCCAGCTGTAGCTGCCCACAGTTTATTTCCCTCCTGTCACAGAGGTTTGATGACCTTGCTTAGAAAACTAGAGTGAAACATGTGAGTAGTAGAAAGCTTAATACTTTACAAGGGGGCAGGCTTGGTAGTGCACGCTTGTAATCCCAGCACTTGGGAGGCTGAGGCAGGAGGACTGCTGCAAAATTCAAGGCCATCCTGGGCTACAAAGTGAGTTCAAGGCCAGCCCGAACTACGAAGTGAAACTGTCTCAAAAAGACACACACAAAAAAGAATATGAGGTTTGCAGTTTGGATCTGCTGTAGATGCTGCTTAAAGGAAGGTGCTTTCCTCCTGCACCCTTTTTATGGAGAAGTGATCTGATGCCTCTAATATAATGGATAGCCCTCTGCAGATACTCCGAAGTTGCTAGGGAAATGTAAGCCATTGATTTATCCATTGATTTATTGCTGTTGCTCTCACTTTATGTTTTTGATTCTCTGTCAGAATTTAAATGTCTGGCTTTGCACTGGCCTCACCCTGGTGGCCCCGCCCTCTGGGCACAGGTGAAGGAGCCCGTGTGTCCCGTGCTGTGACCGTACATTTTCCAAAGGTCACTTCTTTCAGATGGGGGCCAGCAGAAGGAGGCGTTCTGAGCCCCGAACCTCAAGCAGGGTCCTGGCCACTCGACTCCAGGACAGCTCACTCATGGAGAGTGGCACCTCGCGCTCCCCTGCCCGCCCACTGCGGCAGTTCTGGTTTTGTCCTCCTCAGAGACCGTCGAGTCTGCAGGCCCTGGCTCACTGGAGTGTTCAGTTGTTGTGTCCCCATTTAGGAGGACAATGGAGCAGTTGGGAAGTGGGGGCCGGGCGGACACCCGAGGCTGCACACCCCAGCACTGGGGGCTGGCTGGCTGGTTCTCAGCGAGGCCCAGCAGGAGGACTTAGCCATTTTACATTTTTCTCTGGGAAAGGAAAGAAAACCCAGTGTGGAAGCTTCAGGCAACACAGTTGGATACATAATAAAAGAAACAATGCACACGGTGCATGCCTTTCCCCCAAGAACCGCAGGAGCCCAGCCAGACTGCCAGCTGTGAAACACCACCAAAGACAGCAGCGGCTTCTGCCAGGCCAGGAGCAGGGCTCTGTCCCTCTCAGACAACGCCCTATGCGGCCACCAGGGGGCGCTACACACCTGGGTCTGCTTGGTCACTGTGTCCTCACAATGGCCTTTGGCTAGGGATTCCCTGCCTTTCGTGGAGCTTAGATATTGGGAGGGGAGGATACCTAAAACAGTGAAAATTGTATCTTTTTAAAACATGCGTTAATGAGCACTGCTTTTATGCTGTCACCCTTTAAAGTGGCTTATTCAAAAATGATTTCAAAAATTAAGTGTTTTCTTAAAACACGTATTTAGGTACAATTTATAAATCACATTGATGACACGAACAGGAAAAGCATTGTAGAGGTCTGGGCGTGGAGCGCTCCGCCCACAGAAGGCCTGCTGTTTCTGGCACATGCTCAGGTCATACCACAGTTCATTAGCCCTATCTGTCTCCAGCCCTGCTCCCCTGGTTTCATGCTGAGGGCTGCAGGCTGGATCACCCCAAAACAGCACCCTGCAGCAGTACTTTGGCCTCTCATTCCTCAGCAGCAGGCTGGTGGGACAGGCGTGGAGGTGGCTCTGCCCGCGTCTCCCCACCTCCACCAGGGCAGCTGGTCCAGCAGCAGGGGACCTGCACCCCTAGCTCGGGCTCCCCACTGCCTTATTTTGCCTGTGCTCCCTTCTCTTTGAAGGTGTTTCATATTTAGAGGTTTTTGGTTGTTTCGTGGCGTCAGCGTTTGCACAGAAACCTTTGGTGGCTTTGTGCATCCAGGATCCTGTTCAGCTCTGAGGATGCAGAGTGGGCGGGGCACGATGTCACCTGCACGGACATTACCCTTGGCCTGCTGTCTCCTCCCTGCAGACGTGCAGGCCAGTGCTTGCAGTTGTGGCCTATGCAGCTGTTCAGTGTAAACTGGGGGGCAGACGCCAGGCTCAGAGCCCCACTTGTTGAACCTCATTGGCGGCTTCCGCCGCATACCAGCCTGTTGACCACTTGTTTATCTGCCCCAGGGAACCATCAGCGTTGGAGTAGATGCCACTGACCTTTTTGATCGCTATGACGAGGAGTACGAGGACGTCTCTGGAAGCGGCTTCCCGCAGATTGAGATTAATAAAATGCACATATCCCAGTCCATCGAGGTAAAGCCCGGATACCCTCCGAGGGCAGCGCCAGAGCCCGAGGCACTCATCTGCGAAAGGATCTGATCAGCTGCTTAAACAAAGAGAGCGTGTTCCGGGCACGGCATTGTCATCTCAGTGCCTGCCCGTGAGCCTCTAGGGGTGGCTCAGGCCGGGCGCTGTCCCCAGGCAGGATGAATGGCCCAGACCATGGTGACTTGAAGGAGGGAGGGACAGCATGGGCGGTTGAAGGTGCGCTCTCACGTGCGATATGGCCAGGGCAGCCCCACATGCTGAGCCCTGGCATCCCCAAAAGGTCACCTTTCCGCCCATGCTTGACGTGGCAAGGTCAGGCCTTTCTGCGCAGCAGCCTCTGCCTCCCTGCCTCATTCATTCACCAAGCTCACCAACTGCAGCAGAGTTACCCGGGGAGTCCCGTCCCCGCTGAGAGCGCTCGGTAATGCAGCCTTGGGAGGACTGAAACCCCACAGCAGACTGGGCTTTGCTGTTCCTGCCCTAGGTGCTCAGAGGCAGCGTTCGGTCTCGAGTCTCCCTATGGGTGTCCGACAGGTTCCCCTAAAGCTCTTAGAGAAGGTGACACTGCCTTGGCATGTTAGCACCCACGGCTCAGGTAACCGGATGATAGGGAGGCCGGAGAGCAGGGTGATCAAGTCCCCTGTGTGCGCAGTATGCAGGACACCTGCACCTCTGCCCTGGGCTCTCAGCACTTTGGGTCATGTCCACTCCTGACTGGAACTGTCTCCTCCTAGGCCCCCCTGACAGCCACGGACACGGCCATCCTCTCGGGAAGCCTCTCCACCCAGAATGGCAATGGAGGGGGCTCCATCAACTTCGCGCTCCGCCGAGTCACCTCCGCAAAGGGCTGGGGCGAGGTGAGGGGCAGGCCCTGGGGTTCCCCTCCAGAGCCTCACGGCGTTGGGTCAGGAGCAGTTGGGGCCTGCGTGACACACTTCAGAGCTGACTCACCCCAAGGAAATGCACATCCTGTCTGTATGCCCAGCAGTTCAGTCAGGGTACCAAGCCGATGTGAGGTACAGGCTCACTTTCCCTCACTCTGGGGGTCCCAGGCCTAGGACTACAAGCTCCAGCCTAGCCTAGGCTTCCTAGACTCTGACTCAAATGACTTTTAAAAGAGCTGGGGATGTAGCTCAGTGTTAAGGCCCCAGTTCAATCCTCAGTACAGCAAAGAGAGGTGGAATAAGATGCCCTTTGGGACCCCTCCAGAAACCAACCTCGAGGCAAACAGAGCTGCATCAGGTAAACACTGATGCGGCCCAGAAGTCACCCAGGCCGCTCAGCGAGGCAGGGGCTGCAGTGCCACAGCCTGCCATGCGGAGACCTTTGAACAGGACAGGGATCCTGCAGACAGCAGCCAGAAAAGGCAGGAAGGGGCCCCACGGTCACCTGCCCAGGCTGGGTCAGCCTGACGCACTGGGGAGAAGCCCCTTTCTGCAGCCCAGGCAGAGCAGCTGACAGTGCTCTGCCTGCCCTGGGGTTAAACCACCCTTAGTCTCTGAGTGCAGTGATATTAAAACAACCGGGCCAGGATTTAGCTCAGCAGTAGAGAGCCTGCCTGGCAAGCACAGGGTCTTGAGTTCGATTCCTGGTACCAAAAAGTAAAAAACAGGAGGCCTCTTAATATAGCATAACATGTCAAATATATGTATTTAATATGTGTGTATTACATATTTTATGTGCATGTTTTATATATATATATGTATAGGCCAGGGACATAGCTTGGTGGGGAAGCCCTGGGTTCAGCCCCTGGTACCAAAAAAAATAAAAGCAGAAACCATTGACACTTTCTGTCTCTCTCAAACAGTTGGAGTTTGGAGCCGGTGACCTCCAGGGGCCACTGCTTGGTCTCAAGCTATTCCGTAATCTCACCCCGAGATGGTAAACACAAGTGCTGCTCCTCTGGGCTGAGCCGGGTGGACGTGGGAGACGAGAGCGTGTGTGTCCTATGCTCCTGGTCGCTTGGGTCACTGTGTCCTGAGGTTATTGCGGGAGGGGCCTGCTCCCAGCCCAGCCGGCCCTCTTGGCGCTGACTTCCTGATTCGGGGACACAGGTGCTGGAGGCGCCTTGGCAGGGCCGGAGGGCCTGGGGCATCCCGGCTTCGCTCCCAGAAACACGGCGGTGCCTGTCTTCCCTGTGCTGGCCGGAAGCCACAGGCACCTGAGCACAGCCACACCGCAGCCCAGCGGTGGCAGGAGACAGAAGCATAGTGAGAGGGCAGGGGCTGGGGTCCCGGCAGCCTGTGTGGGGACAGGTAGGGACTCAGCTGGGACAGTACAGGCACAGTCCCCGCTGAGAGCAGAAGGAACACCCGAGGCAGAGCCCAGGAGTCTCTTACCAACATCCCGGCAAGGAGCCGCTGCCCCAAGGAAGACCTTCAGGCCTCGCGTGTCCTGTGCATGGTCACCAGCCGTCTAGGGCTGGCTGCCGGCAGCTTTTGCAGGTCTAGAAGTTGAGGGTTTTTTGTTTTTTTTAATGTGTGTGTGTGTTTTTTTGTTTTATTTTGGTTTTTTTTTTTTTGGTACCAGGGACCGAACTCACAACCTTGTGCTTGCCAGGCAGGCACTTAAGCCACTGAGCTAAATCCCCAGCTAGAAGTTGAGTTTTGTTCAGCACATACAGGCTGTCAGACATCAGAATACAGCTTTATAAACAGCTGCCAGTTTCTTACCGGACAGCCACTAGAGCAGGTCACGGCCTCCTCGTCTGCGGGCCACTGTTGTTTGCAAGTCCAGGCTGCAGTTAAAAGGGCACTCATGTGAAGCTGGGTACAGTGGTGACACCTGCAGTCCCAGCCATCTGGAGGCTGAGGCAGGGTCACAAATCCAAACTCTGCCCCTGTGACACAGGAAGACCCCATCCCAAAACAAAAGATTGTGGCTTGGTCTTGGAACTAGATGGGGCGGCTTCTTCTGTCTGCTTTCTGCCTGCTCCTGTAGCCCCAGCGCCAGTCCAAGCCCTTTCCCATGGGGCTGTGTGGCCAGGAAGGGGTGGCTTAGGTCACCTGGCTGAGGGCAGCTACTAGCAGAGAGGACAGGGTGAGATGGACACGCCTCGCCCTGCACACCTGGTTGGTGCCAAATGCCTGTGATCCCAGCCTGCTGGAGGCTGAGGCAGGAGCACCATGGTGAGTCCAAGGCCAGCCTGGACTGTGGAGCTAGACACTCTCCAAGAAAAAGAACAAGAGGGGCTGGGGATTTAGCTCAGCAGCATCAGTGCCAGCCTGGCAACCACAGGATTATGAGTCTGATCCCCAGTACCAAAAAAAAAAAAGAAAGAAAGGGGGGAAATTGCTGTGCTAGTTATTATCTCAGTGAAGTGTCTGTCCCCCCAGCTTTGGGACAAAGGACCACAGGCTCAACCCCAGCCTGGGAGACTGAATGGAGCCCTGTCTCAGAATTTAAAAAACAATTTTAAAGAGGCTGCAGCTATAACTCAGTGCAGAGGCCCTGGGTTCGATCCCAGTATTGAAGAAATAGAAAAAAAGCAGCAGAACCAGGCGATGTGGTCGTTGTGGTCGGTGTTGTTCCCTTGGGCTGTCCCTGCTACTGAAATGAGACACCCCTTGTGGCCAGAAGATGGTGCTGCAGGCCCTCGGCCCTCGCCTCAGCCTCCGGCTTTACTCGCTGGCGCGCCTGGACCTCAGGGCAGTTCTCACAGCACCCAGCAGCCCGTCCCGCGGCTGGAAGCTCTGGTTTAACCCCACTGAGGTCGCTGGAGGCAGGTGGGGCCTGTGGAATCTGTGCATCATCCAGGAGGGTTTCCACAGGCCAAGGGTCCCTGACGTTGCAGGCTGCCCTGTTAGAGGCTGTGGGTCATCCTGGGTGCGCCCTGGCGACAGTGTGACAGCCTCTCCGGCCCCACGCTGTCATTTAGGGGAGCAGGGTCCTACAAGGGCCGGGGCATGCAGGTTGCCCCATGGCTGCCCTGTTCCTTAGATGCCTTTCTGTCCTGCTGGGTGCTGGCCAGGGCTTCATGGGGACGACCCCAGCAGGTCAGGACAGCACAGCCAAAAGCAGGTGTCCTTAGAGCATTTCTGTTTGTCCCCCCAGCTTTGTGACAACAAACTGTGCTCTGCAGTTTTCATCCCGGGGCATCCGGCCTGGCCTGACCACTGTCTTGGCTCGGAACCTGGACAAGAACACAGTGGGCTACCTGCAGTGGCGCTGGGGGATCCAGTCAGCCATGAACACAAGCATTGTGCGTGACACCAAGACCAGCCACTTCACAGTGGCCCTGCAGGTGAGTGCGGAGGCCCCAGGGGCAGAAGGGGGCAGGCAGCAGCACCCAGGCAGTGCCCCACCACCTAGCAGTGTGCAGATGCTCCTGCAATTGAGAAGCTGGCAGGCGGCTCTCCTGTGCAGTCCCCACGGCTCCGTCTCAGAGCAGTTCCTGGTGGGCGAGGGCCACATGCAGGTCCCATCGGGAGCTTGTGACAGGCACTGTTCAGTCCACACGGTGTTGCTTGAGGCTATGATGCTCAGAGCACGTCCTGAGCCATGACTGCCTGGTGGACAAGCCCGTGGGCTCTGGGCCATGGTGGGGCTGCAGGGAGCCTGATCTTGTGCCTCTGTGTCCACAGCTGGGGATCCCGCACTCCTTCGCCCTGATCAGCTATCAGCACAAATTCCAAGATGATGACCAGACGCGAGTGAAAGGCTCCCTGAAGTAAGTGGCACCTGTGGGGAGGGCCGTGGGCGGCCGCAGGACACAGCCACAGCACCTCCGCTCCGCAGGGCAGGCTTCTTCGGGACGGTGGTGGAGTACGGGGCCGAGAGGAGGATCTCCAGGCACAGCATCCTGGGCGCAGCTGTGAGCATCGGTGTCCCTCAGGGCGTCTCCCTCAAGGTCAAGTAAGTTAGGCGGCCCCTCTGCTCTGGCTCCCATGCAATGGTGCAGTGGCCTCGGCTCTGCAGTTTGGGTCCCAGAAGGCCATGTGTTTCCATCCCAGCTTCCTAAGCAGGGGTCAGAGGGTGCTCAGTGTGCAGGCCCATCCTCCCTGTGCAGCCTCGGGGCTTCCTGCTGGCTGCTTCAGCTCCAGCTCCAGCTCCCAGGCTGCTGCTACCCACGCCCCCCTCGGGCGCACATAGGCCTCCTCTGCTGGGGCTCCCCAAGTGGCCTGTCCGGCCTTATGACTTCAGTCCCCTCAGGCACTGCACTCTCACCCCGAGAGCTGGCTGGACCTGTCCTGAGTCTCCAGCTCAGGCACGCAGCCCTGGGCGCCACATCTGTAGTCGAGCAGCCTCCAGGTGGAAATGCTTGGTGCCACATCGCATGGTGTTGCCGTGATCCCTGCTCTGGGGAGGCTGAAACAGGAGGATCACGAATTCCAGACTACACATAGCAAAACCTGGTCTCAAAAGAACAAAAGCCAGCCAATCTTGGTGGCACATACCTGCAGACCTAGCATGTAGGGGGGCTGGGCCAGTGGACTGCAAGCCGAGTCCCTCTCGGGTGAGTCAATAAGAGCCTGCAGCACGGCTCAGTAGAGACCACCTGGCTTCCATCCCCAGGGTCACAGAGCAGGGAGGACAGTGCTTGGGGAATCTGCACTGGGCCCAACATGTGCAGGCGGTTTTCTTGCCATTGTCTCCTGAGCAGGACACTACTGCATCTCCATACCCTAAGAGAGGACCAGCAGCACTGGGAGGTGTGCATGGGGTCTGTGCACTGCGGACCCGGTATCCCATCCTCTCTGAGGGAGGCCAGCAGCATCTCTAGTGTCACTAGACATGCATCCAGAGTAACCTGAGTCCCTTCTCATCTATAACCTGGGTCATGCTGACTGTCACACCTCAGGGTCCCCATGCCGACCGGGGGGAGTGGCTGGGGTCTGTGTGCACCTCTCGGTGCCTCTAGCCTGCACCTCATATCAGTGACCACAGCGCCCTGTAACTGGTCCTCTTCGCCGAGTCATCCTCCATGCAGGCAGAGGGTCCTGCAGTTCCCTCAGTGCCTGCTGCTCCTCTGGACCTGGCATGAGGCCTGGGTCGGCTCCCAGCAACAGAAGAAATCCCCTTCCTGACCCCAGCCCAAGGCCGAGCCTGCGCAATCCCAACCACCCTGCGGGGCAGCTCCTGATCTGCCCTCCAGCCTGGAGCAGCAGGGGGCCTCGGGCTCCTGCTCACAGCTCACCACTCAGAACTGTCCCTTCCCCTGACAGGGGAACATGCCTTACAGAGGAGCGTGAGGGACATCCAGGTGAGTGGGCCCTGCTGGACAGAGCGGAGAAGCTCGCAGCCATCTGTTGTCCCCAGGGCACCAGGGACGCCCAAGATGGAAGTTTCTGCACAGTCATCCCCCTCCCCCACCTTTCTAAATCCCCCCTCCATTTTAAAATTAAGAAAATGAAAAGGCCAGGCGTGGTGGCTCATACCTGTGATCCCAGCACTCGGGAGGCTGAGGCAGGAGGACTGCTGAATTCAAGACCATCCTAAACTACATGACAAGACCCTGTCTCAAAAAGACAAACTAACAACAAATAACAGCTGGGCATAATGACCCCATCCACCTAGCTCTAGTCCAGCTTCCTGCAGGCAGAGACAGGAGGCCGACAGGTGCAAGGCCAGCTTGAGCCTCGTAGACCCTGTCTCCAAGTTTGACAAAGGCTGGGCTCTAGCACAGTGCTGGGGCGCTCACCTAGCAGGCGAAGGCCTTGGGCTGTCCCAGGCCCCGCAAGGAGTAAATAAATACGTCGGGCTGCGGGGTGACACAGTGACAGCGTGTGCTGAGCGAGGCCCTGGGTTTGAGCCTCAGCACACAGAAAACGGGCAACTTCCAGTGCCCTCCATTGTGCTGAGCTCTGCCCGGGTGTCCGCCTGCTCCGGCCACTGTGCAGTACTTGGTTTTTATTTTATGTCTGGTTTCCTGAGGCAGAGTCTCACCTTGCAGCCCAGGGTAGCCTTCAAGTTGCAGGTTTCCTGCCTCAGTCGTTTTTGGTCCTTTTTAAAGACTGAGCCAGGTGTGGTGGCACGGGCCTATAGCCCTAACACTCGGTAGGCTGAGGCAGGGTAAGCCTGAACTGTATAATGAGACCCTGTCTCAAAAAACTGAAATACATAAAAGACACATCATTTCCAATGTGGTAGAGGCAGCCTCTCCACAGAGAGGCCGAGGCAGGAGGATTGCTTGAGCTCAGGCGTTTAGGCTCAGCTGGAGCAGTAGAGCAAGACTCCAGCTTGGACAGGGAATGCAGCCCTTGTCTCCGTAAGTGGCCGCGTTCACAGTGGCTGGTGGTGGGATGGCTGCCTGGCGGGAACTGCTCGGCCTGCCCAGAATTGGTCTCCTTCATCCACTGGCTTTTGAGTTGTCACAGACTTCTCGGAACGAGATCGCTCTGCCTGGGCTCAGGAGCCACGGGGGCCTGGAGCTGAGTCCTGCCTGGGCCCTGTCCTCTGGGGCTGGGCTGCTGCCTCACCGTGTCTGTATCTGTCCCCAGGCTGAACAGGGCCAGCCAGACCTACTTCTTCCCCATCCACCTGACAGACCAGCTGCTGCCCAGCGCCGTGTTCTACGCCACCGTGGGGCCCCTGGTGGTTTACTTCGCCATGCACCGCCTGGTCATCAGACCGTACCTCAGGGCACAGAAGGAGAAGTGAGTCTCGGGCTGCACCCTGTGCAGCCTCCGCCCCACAGGGACCACCACAGGGGGGGGGCAGGGCGCCGCGCACTCGGTGAGCCCAGCGCTCAGGCTGAGGCAGGAGAGCCGATAATTCAGCCAGCCTGGGAAACCCGTGGCTCAGTGAGACACCATCTCCCTGGGGATGTCGCTCAGCGTGGAGGCCCTGGCTTCAGCTTCCAGTAGGAGGGGGAGAAACAAGCCCTAAACTGTGACTGCAGAAGTAACATGTTCCACCTGGCGTGGTGGCACACACCTCTAATGGCCACTACTCGGGAGGCTTGAGTGGGAGGCTTGGGCATCTTAGCCAGGCCTGTCTCAGAATAAAAATATGAAGAGGCACAGGGAACACAGTTTAGCTGGTTCTGTCCTCAGTGATACCCGCAAAGGGACCATGAGTGGAGGCAAGGAAGGGAGATGGGGTGGGGGCTCCCTTTCCTTGGCCAGGCGTGTCTCCTGGCACCAGGAGCAGTGGCTTCCCTTCTTCCTGAGGGCCATGCTCTCACTGTGCCCCTGGACATCCCGAAAGCCTGTCTCAGTCTCTGGAGCTGATCCCAAGGCCCCCAGCCGAGGCGTTGCCCACGGGGCTTTCTGCCATTGCCTGCATGGAGCTCAAAGCCCCCTCTGCTTCCAGACCCCACAGCCCACGGTCCCTGTGCCCCCAAGGCCTGAGGTAGGGGGCAGAGTGCTGGCTTCAGTCCACAGTGGGACCACTGGGTACCGATCCAGGCCCCAGCACGCTGCTGCAGGAAAGCGTGTTTGTGTGTCTGACCTGTGCAGGCTGTGGGGGCTCCCTGGAGACCACGGTGCCTCCCCAGGGCCCCCAAGGCGGTGGGAGGATGGAGCCTTCTAGGGATGGGACCAGGACGTCGATACAGCCTAGGCATAGGTCCATTGTGGGGCCCTGCCGGCTGGTGCGAGGTGACACCATCCTCACTGGTGGCTTTGTTCCTCTCAAAAGGGAGCTGGAAAAGCAGAGGGAGAACACCGCCAGTGACATCTTGCAGAAGAAGCAGGAGGCAGAGGCGGCTGTGAGTGCACATCCCCTCCCCTCTCGGAGGGTGCTCCCCTCTCCAGGTTTCACACCCAGTGCGGGGTGGGGGCCTCGGCGCTCGGCCTGTCCCAACTGCCCCCTCAGGAGCCCAGGAGGAGGAGGAGCAGAGGACCATTAACCCTGAGCCCAGCCAGGCCTCGAGCTGGAGCCCAGTGCAGGGGGACAGGGCTTTGTAGACATCGGTTAGAAAAACGGAAGAGAACCGGGCTGAGGATTTAACTCAGTGGCACAAGCACCTACCTAGCAGGCACAAGGTCATGAGTTTGATCCCCAGATGGGGGGAGACTAATGGAGCCAGGGTGTAAGCACTTGCCTGGCAAGCACGAGGTCATGAGTTTGATCTCCAGTACCAAAAAGAAAAATGAAAGAGGATATAGCTCGGCGGCATAAGCACATGGTCCTGAGTTCAATACCCAATACCAAAAAAAAAAAAAGACAGGTACAGGGTGGGGGTTGCAGCTTGGTGACACTGCCAGCCTGGAATGTGTGGCGCCCTTTGCCCCTGGCATCCCAAAGGGCAGAAGTGGCTGGCAGCGCGGGCCCGCATCCTCTTCCCTTCATAGGCCAGGACGGCCAGAGACACCTGGACAGATGGCTGGTGTCCTGGGGTCCCACAGGCAGGGGACGGGTTGAGGTGGACACACAGGTAGCACCCAGGCAGATAGTTGGGCCAGCCAGGTGGGCCCATGCTGCCCACAGGACCAGGTGGCACTGGGTCCCTCGGGAGGAGCTGGAGTGCAGCTTCACACGTTCGATCCCCATTAAAATGCTGCTGCCTCTCCAGTCATGGATGTCCCTACTATAGTCACAGTGAAGTTGGCTGCTTGGGGTGCTGAGCGCCATGTGTGGCCTGGCTCCCACAGGCCTGGCCCTGACATTGCACCCTGTCCTTGGCAGGTGCGCCTGATGCAGGAGTCTGTCCGCAGAATCATCGAGGCCGAGGAGTCCAGGATGGGTAAGAGACACCTGGCCCTGGGCTTCCGCACCTCTCTCCTTCGGGCCAGCATCGAGGGCACCGTCACCTCTGTCCTGTCCACTCTTTCCGCAGGGCTCATCATCGTCAATGCCTGGTATGGCAAGTTCGTCAATGACAAGAGCAGGAGGAGCGAGAAAGTGAAGGTGATTGACGTGACCGTGCCCCTGCAGTGCCTGGTGAGGGACTCGAAGCTGCTGCTCACAGAGGCCTCCAAGGTACGGCACCGCCCTGGCCCTGCCACTGCCACCGCCACCCGGGCCCTGGCACCTGCAGCACGGAGGAAGGGAGCTGTGGGGACTCTAGGAGAACAACGGCCCAGCCAGCTGCCCTGTCAGTGGCTTCCACAGTGACACGCTGGGGAGGAGTGTGGACAGAGGAGTGCGGCAGCACCCTGACCTTCTGCCCATGCAGGCGGGGCTGCCTGGCTTCTACGACCCGTGCGTGGGTGAGGAGAAGAGCCTGCGGGTGCTGTACCAGTTCCGGGGCGTGCTGCACCAGGTGACGGCGCCCGACAGCGAGGCCCTGCGGATACCGAAGCAGTGTGAGTGGCGCGTGCCGGGCAGGGTGGGCAGTGGCGGCAGCATGAGGGACAGGGACCCCCATGACATCACAGGTGCACTTGGCTGGCGGTCTTTAGGCTGCTGAGCCCACAACAGCTCATGTCACCGTTTGCCTTACAGCACACAGGATTGACACGGACGGATAAGCTGCCGGAAGGCCGCTGCAGAGGCTTTGAGAACCCTTTCCCCGGCGGCCGACAAATGCGGAAGCAGGAAACCCCTGAGATCAGATGCTCTATTTTATTTTATTCCTCTAGAAGGTGGTACCACGTGAATTATGTGCAGGGACACGCAGAGTCCACGTGCTGCAGGGAGGACCGG
Organism: Hydrochoerus hydrochaeris; assembly: GCA_004027455.1. NCBI lineage: Eukaryota > Metazoa > Chordata > Mammalia > Rodentia > Hydrochaeridae > Hydrochoerus > Hydrochoerus hydrochaeris. Next base: position 51,416 of record PVLA01002802.1, read on the forward strand.
GACAGCGCCACCCTATGCTAGGCGCAGGCGCCCCAGGATCGCAACCCCAGAGGGCAGGTTCCCAGCCTTCGCCCAGCCAGTTGGCCCAGCCAGGGCTGTCTGGGGCACCCTGGTCCGAATCCACACTGAGTGCATGGGAGAGCAGCAAGGCCAGGGGTCACAGCCTGGACCCCTGAGTGGACATCTGCCGAAGGGGGTCTGTACTCCTTCCTCTGCCGAATTGCCAGGCTGGAGAGGACACGGGGCTATAAAACTGCTTTTTACCCAGGAACACATGGGTTGGAGACCAGTCTCTTTCTTCCCCGCTCCAGAACCTCTCGAATCATTCCTCAGCCTGGCCCTGGGCTGCCCTCACTCAGCGTGGTGCTGGAATGCGGGGTGTCCCACCTCACCCCCCAGGGGCAAAGGCAGCAGGACCCCGGGCACATGTGGGGACCCCAGGCCGGCAGATCCTTGCGCCTCTGGGCAGCGCCCAGCAGGTGGCGCTGTGGCTCAGTGGAAAAGCCCAGCCCCCTCCATGTGTCTGCTGGGGTGTCACCGGGCCCTGGGGTGCCCTGACCTGGGCCTGGCATCCACTGCTGCTGTGAGCACCAGTGTCCGTGTCCCTGCAAACAGCCCCCTCCTTTGGTTTTTAAAAGCAGCCCAAACCAGGTCTCCGTTTTTAAATAGAAGGGGAGTTTCTCTGCCGGGGGTGGGGGGACGACCCCCCACACGCCCCCCGGGCACCAGGCTCTGCGTGGCCTGCACTCACTGCCCAGCGCCCCACAATAAACACCCTGAAACCTGCGCACAAGCAGCATCTCATTCCCCGCGGCCTGGCCCACACCCGGGACCCAGCCTGCGCTCCCCACGTTTAGAGTGCAAGTCCTCTGCAGCCAGGTTGTCACAGGAAATCACTGTTGGCTGAGCTTGGGTGCGGGGTGTCCCGCAGCACAGTCCCTTTATTCTGGGAGCCCAGGCCACCCTCACAGGCAGGAGTGGCCCTGCGACCCCTCGTCCCTGTGGTGGCGCTGGCAAAGGACAGCTGCTCACCCTACAGTTCTGAAGGACCGGGTCACCCTGGCCCCAGACACTGCCAGGCACGCAGCCCTGCTGTCCCTTTGGCCTTAGGTGTGTGATGCACAGCACACTGTGTCCTGCTGGTGGCTCCCGCCCATCGCTCAGTGGCGGCTAGGACTGGGCCAGCCGGGGTCCCCGGTGCCCCTCAGCGGCTCGCAGGCGGCTGCACATCTTGTGCAGCAGCAGCTTCTGGGCCCGGAGGCGCCTGCGCAGCACCGCGTTCTCCCGCAGCGTGCGGACCAGCTTCCCCTTCAGGGCGGCCGCATCCAGAAGCGCATAGCTGTGGTCAGGTGGCTGCCCAGGGCCCGGGGCTCCGACACCTACTGTGGCCTGGGGACAGAGGGAGTGAGAGAAGCCTGGGTCCCAGCAGGACAGCGGGGCTGGGGAGGCCCAGTTAGTCAGCCTTGTCCCCGGGGGAGCTCTGACCTCAGCCCAGCCCCCACACACCCCCTGCCACCAAGGCCCACAGGCTGACCTGTGTCACCAGCTCCTCAGTTCCACGCCTAAGCTGCAGCTCCTCACTGGCAACATCCAGGCTCGGAGCAGGGCTGTGCTCCCCAGCCCCTGCCTCAGGGCAGACCTGGGGACAGCAGGCAGGGTCAGGTGGCCAGGACCTGGCCAGGGGACACGAAATCCTCCAGCAGCTTCCACTGTCTATGGCCAGCAATCCTGGGGCCTGCTGGGTGGCATAAACACTCAGCCTCCCAGCTCCTGGACGGGGCACCTTGGGGAGAGGTGCCATGCAGTCTCCCTGAGGTCTCCAAGGCATCACAGAAAGGGGCCTGGCCCAGCCCTGCAGCACCACCGTGCAGGGTCACCCACAGCAGCCTTACCTTCTCCTGAGGGCCAGCGTCTCTGCTGCGTGTGGGGTCTGTGTCCTGCAGCAGCTGCGGGACAGAAGACAGCAGTGCACTGGGCCTCGCACCGCCGGGACATACAGCAGGACTGGCAGTGACAGCAAGCTGGACCCCATCCACCTGTGGTCCCCTTTGTCCACAGGTGTCCCCAACCAGGGACCAGAGCTGAGCAGGTCCCCCACCACCCCAGCCTCTGTAAACACCGTCCCCTGGGCCATACCACATGGAGGCCACTAGGGACAGACCTCAGTCTGTGCCACACAGCAGGGACCACAAGGGCCACCACTGGCTTCTCACTTCTCACTGGGGACTGCAACAGGGAGGTGGCTCCCAGCCCTGGCCACTGAGCTCTATACCTGCATGATGGAAAAAAGAACTGCGCCCACCCACGCTCACACCCTGCAGCCTGCCACCCAGGGCGCCCCGAACCAGGCATCCAACAGAGAAAGCCCCTGCTGTCACAGCCCTAGAAGACCAAGGCAGGAATAACACTGTGAGTTTGAGACCAACCTGGGCTACACAGTAAGACCCCCCCATCTCAAAAGCCAAACCTAAGATAAGATGAAGTCCTGCCACGGAGCCTGGTATGGATTCCCGGCTCAGAGAATCCTCCTGCTCTGCCCCTTGTTTTGGAAAAATAAAATTGCGTACTTCAAAGTTCTCTTAAGGCACAGAGCAGGGCCAGCGGGCAGCAGGGCTGAGGACACTCAAGGCTGCCCCTCCCCACTCCCACTGGCCTCAGCCCCTGCCTGCCCTGCAGACCCGCCCGCAGGCCGCGCCCCTGACCTGCGCCGGCTCCTGGAAGGCGAACACGGTGGGCACAGCGTTGTGCTTCAGGTTCTTGCGGTTCCCAAAGGCGCTGAAGCACTCGGGCCGGAAATGCTCTGAGCAGATGACCGTGTGCTGCTTGGGCCTGAAGCCAGTGCGGCCAATGTTCAGCACCCATTCTTTCAGCAGCTCGGGCCGGCTGAATGGGAACCTGGCGGGGAGGAGGAACAGGGCTAGGCCAGCCAGGGCCAACACCTCAGGGCTCACCCCATCACCCCCGCAGGGAGGTACCCGGGACAGCTCTCAAAACTCCAAATCTGGCTTCCGGAGCAAACAGCTCCACGAATTGCCAGCTTTCCTCGCGGGCCTTCTGGGGGCTGGGAGGGTTTCTTGCTCTATGTAGTACAGGTTGGCCTAAAACTCACTATAGAGCCCAGGCTGGCCTTGAAAACCTGGCAATCCTCCTGCCTCAGCCTTCCAAGTGCTGGGAGTACAGGCATGCACCACCACACCCGGCTTTTTTTTGTTTTTCCCAACAGCATCCTTGGTAAAAATACAAGTGAGTGTTTCCCAAGCGACATGGCTCCCACTTGAGCCAGGGACCCAGGAGTGAACAAAACTCTCTGCACTCTAGGAAGGACAGACAGCAGGCAGCACAGATACATGCAGACTGGGGCAATGACCAATGAGGATACACAGCAAGGAGTACTGGGGCAGTCAAGGACAGCCACCCCTCAACTGGACTTTGGAAGGGATCTGGCACCGAGCCAGACTCTCAGCGCTTTTTAATTGTTTTATTTTGAGACAGGAACTCACCAGGCTGCCGTCCAACTTGCAGGCCTCCCACCTCAGCCCCCTGAGTAGCTGAGACTACAGACAGGCACCACTGAGCTGAGCTAAGAGGTGACATTTGAGCAGACCCTGGGGGAAACGAGAAAGTAGCCACAGGGGCTCCCCAAGACCAGCAGGAGCCAAGGTGGAGGGGTCGACTGCAGCGTGAGCAAGCTCAGGGGTGTGGGTCTGTTCCAAAAAGCAGCAGTGAGGTTCGCTTGTGGGCCCTGCAGCTGAGACAGAATGAAGCAGTTTCCTGCTGGTGTGGTGATGCAAACCCGTCCACCCAGCACTCCGAGAGGCCGAGGCAGAAAGGTCCAAGTTCAAGCCCAGCCTGGGCAGCTTAGTGACTTACAGGGACCCTGTCTCAAAATTTAAAAATTTCAGAAGGACTAGGGATAAAGCTCAGTGTGAAGGCCCAGGGTTTGGTCCCTAGAACCAGGGATACTAAAATCCAGAGTAGGAAACAGAGAATCCAGCAAAAGGCTGAGAAGCAGCATCTACACCAGAGAGGACAGAGATGTGTTAGGAGCCACACAGGACAGGAGAGCAGCAGGCTCACATGCTGGTGGTGCACAGCAGTAAGCCTAGCGCTTTGGGAGGCTGAAGCAGAAGAATCACAAGTTCAAGTCCTGCCTGGAAAACTCTCAAAAAGTACAGTAAAAAGGGGCTGAGAGGTAGCTCTGCGGCAGAGCACCTATGGGTTTGATCCCAGCAGCCCAAAAGAAAACCTGCTGGGGGCAGACCACTGGATTTGGGGTCAGAAGGTCCACGGGGGACAAAAGTCTTCAACAGAGGATGGAGGTGAGTCCCTTGCACCCTGGCACACCCCCAACAGAAGCAGAAGCAGAAAGATGGGAGCGAAGTTCTTCAAACTGGCCTCAGCAGAATGTTTGCCTGGTCGCTGCCGAAGCAGTGGGGCTGCCCATGTCCCCTTCGGCTGTACACGTGCATGCATGAAGACTATGCAGCCGTGAAAAAGAAAGCCCAAGAGGCCTCTCACAAACATCATGTGGAGCCAGGAACAGAAAGCGCGTCCTGATTCCGGCTCTGACAGAAGATGGGCTGGATTCCAGTGGGCAATGGGGTAGAATGAACAAAGGGGTGAAGGCTGGGGGCCTCCTGCGGGCTGCGGATGTTCTGCAGCGTGAAGCTCGGGGCTGTGTACTGCGGCACATACTTTTCTGCGTGGATGTCTGACTTTGGAAAAAGCATTAATTAGAGCACAGAGCAGGACGAAGGCTCCGCCGCTTGCCCTCGGGCGCTGCGCTGTACAGGCGCCTGGGAGCTGGGCGCCCCGGGCAAGTTGGAGCAGCAGTGCAGGACCAAAAGGCGGACCGGTGACGCCGGCCTCCTGCGCTGCGAAGATCCTGGAGCTCGCGAGGCCGGGCTCCCTGCAGGGCACGGGCCGCGCCCGCTCCACGCCCCACGCCCCACACCCCGTCCCCGGCTGGCGCCCTCGCTCACCGGTGGAAGGTAAGCTGCTTCCTGAGGCTGCTGTAGCGGTTGCAGCACTGCCGGGCCGCGCACGACTTCGGCATCGCAGAACCTGGCCTGCCCTTAACAAAGATGGCGGCGCGGGTCCTTCATGAGGGGGTGGGGCCTGAGCTTCCGACCGCCGGGGCGCTCCCCGCCCCCCGCCCGCGCTCGGCAGCCCGTGTCGCCCGAGGCACCTGGGGGCTGCGCGGGCTCCAGGCTTTGCCCCTGCATGCCCAAGGACCTGGTTTCCCGGGCCCGATGGCCCTAAGGCTCACCCGCCGGGCTCACAGCGCCGCGGCCTGGGTACGGGCGCCCTGACGTCACCGCGGGGAGTCCCAAGGGCCACCGGCCGGCGCGCTCCTGTGACCTCAGCGCCGGGAAGGCTAGGGGTGCAGGCTTGGCCGCGTCCATGCGGCGCCCCACGTTCGAGGGACGCCGGGCCGGAATGACACCCTGAACCCTGTCCGCCAGCTCCCGCCTGCCAGGCCTGCGACGACCCCACGCCCCCCACACCCTGACGCCAGACCAGACCCTCAAAGTAGCAACATCTTTATTTACAAAATCTACAGTTTCACACAAACGCCTCGCTTTATACACATAAACTTTATAATCACACAGAACCATGTAAACGACGGCGAGGGTCCGGCGCTTCCGCGGTGACTCCCCCACTGCGGGAGCCCCCGTGGGTCGCACCCGACTTGCATAAAGCAGCCGCGGCCCAGCCGGCCCACCCCACCCGGCTGACAGCGAGGTGCCCGCGCTGCACACTCAGGACAGGGTGAAACGACTGCGGGGACAGAGGCTGAGGGGTGCGGACGCCAACTGGAGGCCGCAAACCGTCGCAGGGGAGTGGTCCCCCCTAAAACTCGCGTGAATTCCTCAACGCGCTTTTAAAACTTAGGGGAATTTTAAAAGGAAGAAACTTGCAACTTTGGTTTCCGGCGCAGGCAGATCTTTGGCAAACTCCGCGCCCTGCCCTGCCCGTCGGGGCACCCCGTCCTCCGGGAGCCTCGCCCCGCGTCCAGCACAACAGGATCTCAACGCCTAGGACAGGACACCTGACAGAAAGTGGGCTCCGTGGCGGGGGATGGCTCGCTGCTCGGTGAAGGGGAGGCCCCGGCCGGGAGCCGCCCCGCACTATAGGGAATCAGCAAACACCATCAAGACTTCAACCCAGTCCCCGCAGGACGGGCACAGCACGCCAGTCACTCCGGAACAGTCCTGACCAAGAATCCGGCACCGCTGGTGCGCACCAACCGGGTTGAGGAATCCGCGGGGGCCTCCCGAGGACACCAAAGCCTCAGTGGCAGTGCCAGCCACCCCTACACCGACTCCCACTGCGAGCAGGACTGCGGCCGAGGCTGGCCATGCAAGCAGCAGGCCGTCCAGGAATGTTTGTCACCGCAGGGCAGTGCTGCGTCCCAAGCATAGCTGCCCACGCAGGCCCCAGGAACCTGGAACACCAGCTAGATGAAGGGACCAGTAGGAGACTGGCCTGGACGCTCAGCTGTGTTGTGCGAGGACAGGTCTCTACATGGTGCAGACGGGACACTGAGCTATGAATACGGCCATCCTGACTCCCAGGCAACCCTTTTCAAAAAGGTGGCTGCACGCTGTCCCTTCCAACCAATGGGGGACACCAAAACCTCACTGGGCCACCTGCCATTCCCAAGGCCACAGCTGCTCCTGTGTGGGGCCAGGTGGTACAGCCAGGACAGGCAGATCATGGGCCACAAAGCAAAGGGCTGCCACACAGACACTTGGGGGGACACTGAGACGCAAGGGAACAGAAGTGTATGGCTGCTCGTTCAGACTGGGGACCCAAGAGGCTCCCCGCCCCGGCCTGGGAAAGCAGGAGGGACAGCCTGCCCAGTTCTAAACAATGGGGATTTAGGACAAGGACAGTAAAACCGCAAGGACCGCACCCCCCTTGGCACTGCACTTGGGTGTTCATGGGCGGGCGGCGACGGCTCTTGGTCACCGGCTATGTACAGTTCCTACCGGGACAGCCTGTCCTTTGCTTAGGCACCTGAATGAGGGATCTGCCCGCTCGAGCTAGTTCTGTGCTCAACTGAGGGAGGGCCCGAAGCCCAGCCCACTCTCCGTCCCCTTGCCCGGAGTCTCCTGCCCGCCTTGGTCAGTCCAGAAAGAGCTTCCGGGAGCCCATTCGGGAGCGGTTGGAGCGGCGGATGTCGAACTTGGAGTCCCGGCACTTTTGGCAGACGAACACTTCCGGCACGTTGGACTTGCGGATCTTGGCGCAGGACAGGTGGATCCAGGTGTGGCACTCGTTACACTCGATCATGGGGCGGCCGGCAAAGGGCTTCATGCAGAAGCAGGTGACCAGGTCCCAGGAATCGTCATCTACACAGAAAGGAATGAGTGATGGGGAGGGAAGCCAGGCGTGGCACCACGCACCTGTAACTCCAGCACTCTTGGAGGCTGAAGCAGGAAGACTGAAGGTTTAAACCCAGTCTGGGTAAGTTAGCAAGGGCCCATCTGAAAACGCATCCAACTGTGCCTAGCGCCAACCTCTCTCAATGCCAAGTGCACTACAAGGGGCGGCAAAGTGCAGCTACCAGGCACTGCCGTCCCCCTCAGAAACGCCCTCACGTGCATCTCATGGACTGTGCGTGGGGTGGAAACGCCCTCACGTGCATCTCATGGACTGTGCGTGGGCTGGAAGCATACCCACCCCCTGCACCTAATGCTGAGCCCAGACTGCCCAACATCACCCTGCCCCACCCCCACCCAGACAGACCACAGCAGTGGACCACTGACCTGAGTCTACCATGATGTCCTCATCGTTGCCGGTGCTGTCCTCATCCCGGAACACCACCTGCTTCCCCTGCCGGACAATTGTCCGTTTGCCTTCAGTTTTTATCTCTTTGACCTGATCGGGGGACACAGTGGTAGCACAAGAACCGCTCGAGGGAGTGTCAGAGTCCCAGCCAGAGCAGGGCTCGCTGGGGGCCTGGGGCAGGTCCTGCAGGGCCGGGCTGCTGGGGGTCTCAGGATAGGGATCGGCCGTCTCCAGCTTCAGCAGGGCCCCGTGGTAGCCCTCCTGCCCCTCTGTGTCACCGTCCCTCCGCTTCCTCTTCTTCTTCTTCTTCAGCTTATCCGGCTTCTTCCTGTCCAGCAGGAAGTTGCTGGGCTTGGCGCGTTGCAGGAGAGTGGGCTGCAGGTGGCTGAAGCACCGGTCAGACACTGGCAGGGGCACAGAGGATGCCATATCGGTGAAGCCGGCATCCCAGCCATCGCTGTCAATGGTGCCAGCAGTGCTGTTGGCAGGGCTGGGACTGCTCCTCAGAGGAAGCTCCTGAAAGGGGCGGACACGGGGATAGGCTCTCATTAATCCCACCGGGCCAAGGGACCAGTGCCAGCCATCAGCAGAGCTTCCTGGCCCACCCCCGCTGGGCCCAGACCTAGCAACACATAAAACAGCACAAGCCTGAACCACACCATGGACCCTCGAGCTCTGCCCCAAAGCCCAGACCCTACTGCTGCTAAGTCAGTACCCCAGGAAAGGAGCTCGGGCAGTAGCCTAGCCTGGGGATACTTCCTGGCATGTAGGAAGCCCTGGGTTCCAGTCCCAGCCTCCACGTGCAAAAAATACATCCCAGCTGGGCACAGTAGTGCACACCTGCAATCCCACACTCCCAAGGCTGAGGTGGGAGAACTGCTTAAAGTTGAAAAACAGACTAAGCAGAGCTGGGCATGGTGGTGTGTGTCAGTAATCCCAGCATTTGGGATGCTGAGGCAGGAGGACCACTGAAAATTCAAGACCAGCCTGGGCTACAAAGTGAGCTCAAGGCCAGCCTGAACTGCATAGTGAGACCCTGTCTCAAAAAGACAAAAAAAAAAGAAACAGAACTGAACAGCCTGAGGAATATAGCAAAACTGTGCCTTCCCAACCAAAAAAAAAAAAAAAAAGCCAGGAAAGGACTGTAGATACCTTGTATAGCCTTTTATTTTTCCCTCTGTAAAGTTGCTCCCCATTCCCCTGCCCTCACAAAATACATGTTTTTTTAATTAACTGAATTCAAGATGAGAATTTCCAATTTAAGAAAAAAAAAAAACCTGAAGATATCCCAAAATATTGTCAAATCAGAGTAGGTGATTACTGCCCCAAAGGAGCAGGCTAAACGCTGGTTCTTTAGGTCAGTCAAGCATGTTATTTGCAAACAGTATCAACATTCTACACTGCACAAAGTGGACATTATCTACCTATACGGCCAGTGGAAAGAATATACGAGGGCCATGATGTTACCTCCTAAAAGCACTGAATTCTTTTATCTGCAGCTAGGTATGATAGAACGGGGCCTCTGAAGTTTGAGCCCCAATGCAGCTCTGACCCACACTCCTAACCAATTCTCAGGAGGAAAAACAACCTCTCACACACCTCACACACAGCCCTGAAGACTAAAGAGATGCGGGCAGAGGCAGGGTGTGGCCCCCAGGCCCAGGGCAAGGTAGCTCCTTCCGGTATAGTACCTCAGATAGCCACACCTTTAAATCAGGAATAAGAAAGCAGCCATCTCCTATGGCTGAGTGAGGGTCAGAAGTAGGGCCACTGCTAAGAGCAAGCAAATACCACACACATTGTTTGCAAATAAATTCAGAAAGTTTGTTAGGTCATTTCACACAAGCCTGCACTTTCTATCAGCCCCTCTGCAGCCCCCAGTTCCCCAGGACTAGATTCCTGCTGGACTACAGCATGAGGCCCTTCAAGGCTGCCTGCCCACGCGCCCTGCACGTCAGCTGGACCTTACCTCCTTCGGGTATGGAATGTAGCCAGCATAGGCCAAGACGAAGGTGCAGAACTTGTTGAAGTCCTCCACTGTCCTGCGCCTCTTGTAGCTGGGGGAGTACTCCTGTGCAGAAGAGAGGGAGGGAATGAAGGGGGGGGCCTCCAAGAGGGACCCACAGACAGCAGGAGCTGAGCTTTTCACTGTCAGCCACTCAGAGCCCAGGCTGTTGGGTTTACAGCCTAGAAACAAGATAAGCTAAGTTCAGGTCAAAAAATAACACTTTTCATAAAGCTGCAAGAGGAGTACTAGGGTTTTGTGCCAAGAACACTGGGAAACTGGCGAGAAGATAAAAGCCTGCACAAAAGTCTACCTGTCCGAGCTCAGGTGGCATTTTCTGACCTTATCTACCGATCCCTACGCACCTATCAGCACTAACTGACTTTTTTTTGCCAGATTTTCCACTAGGAAACCACACTCTGCTGGATCTGTAACTCAAATATTTAAGTCATTGAAAAAAATCAAGGCTTATCTTCCCAGTTCTCTGGACCTGCCTGCTGCCCAGCCAGGCTCAGAGGGGACCCAGTCTGTGCGTTCCCGGGGCTCCTCCGAGAGTCGGGGTGCAGGGTCGGGATGAATTAGGGAAGCTGCTGCCGGCTCAGCTGCACGTTACAGATGCAAGCCGGAGGCTCCAGGTCCAGAGTCCCGCGACCCTGCCCACTCGAAGAGAGAACACCTGCAAGGAACGGGGTGCTCTCCCCGGGAGGAGGGGTCTCCGCGGCCCCGCGGAGTCCCCGGGCTCTTTACCACTGCCCCGCCCTCACCGAGAGCTCCCCCCGGTCCCGCGCGCTGGCTAAGGAAAGGCGGCCACAGGGCTTGGGGCGGTCCTGAGGCGGTGGGGCGGGGAGACCCGCGAGGCGCGGACAGGAGCCCTTAAATTTTCCTTCAAAAACGCCTCATTTTTCTAAAACACCCCCAACTTGCCGGAGACCGGCCCCCTTCCCGCGCGAGGAGGGAGAGGGGCAGCACCGCTTCCTGCGCGGCCGCAACGGCCGCACCCGCCCTCAACTCGGGGACAACTTTAACTTCTCCGGGATCGCGCACGACGGGCCGGCGCCCGGGACGCGAATGCGAGGCGGCGTCCGGCCGGGTGGGGGCTGCCCCGGGGAGGCAGATGGCCGTAGCCCCCGCCGCCGTGCGCCCCGCGCCGAGGCCGTCCGACCCCGGAAGGTGCGGGGCCCACCGTGGGGTAGGGGCTGCGGGACGCAAGCAAGATTTGGGGATCCGGGTGCCGGGGTGGCCCCACCAAGCCCCACGGGCGGCAGCGAGCCCAGATGGCGCCCGGCGCCGCTGCTGTCCCTGCCCCTCCCCCACCGCCCGCCCGCGCCGCTGGACCCGCACCCGGACCCCGCGGGCCGGGGGACGCGGGGGGGGGCCAGGAACCGAAGCTGATCCCCGGAAGGGGGGAGGGAGCGGGGGCGGAGCGAGCAGAGCCCAGGGTGGGAGGCGGGGGTTCCGGGGGCGCGCTGGCGGGGGCTGGGGCGAGCCTAGGTACCCGGGGGCTGGGGGCCCCCAAGGACGAGTGCCCCGGAGGCGGAGGAGGCGGGGGCCCGGCGGGCGGGCGCGCGAGGAGCCAGGGGGCGGGGCGCGGCCCGGGTCGGAGCCGGAGCGGGGGCGGCGGGGCCCAGCGGGTCCGCGAGAGTCGAGCCCAGAGGGGCGGGGGTACCCCAAGCGAAGAAGGGGAAAGGGCGGCGGCGGGCCGCGTCCCAGAGCCAAGGACCAGGCAGGCGACGGCAGCCGGCGCGGGGGGCGGGGGCGCAGCCGGGTCCCGGGGCGACGCGGGTGGGAGAGGCGTCCACGGCACGGGTGGGCGCGGCGCCCGGGGAAAGGGAAGGGGCGCAGGGGCGCGGGCGTCCGGGCAGAGCCCGCGGGGCCGGGCCGAGAACGGCGCAGCGCGGCGGGGGGAGGGGGCGGCCGCCCGGGGGGCGAGGCGCGGAGGCCGGGACGACCGGGCGCAGCTCGGACTCACCTCCGGGTGGAAGGCGGCGGCGCAGGAGTCGGAGTCCATGTTCCGGGCGGGGGCCGGGCTGCGGGTCCCTCTGGACCGGAGACTCCGGCGGCCGCGCGGAGTGAGGGCGGACCCGGGAGGGGTCGCCTCGGCTTGAGGTGACGAGGGACTCGGTTTGTCGCGTGTGGCGCTCGGTGCTCCGGGACTGGGGGCTCCACAGCGGAGCAGAGTGAGCGATGCAGCTCCTGCGGCCGGCGCGACGAAGAGGCGGGAGAAGCTCTGCGGGAGGCGGCGGCGGCGGCTGCGAGCGGGAACCCGACCGGCTCCCCGACCTGACGCCCAGTTCGGCTCGTGTCTCGGGAGGGAGGGCGGGAGTGCCGCGAGCGCTGTCGGGCAATGTAGTCCAGGGTGCCCTGCCCCCGCCGTGAGGGGCGTGGCGCGGGCTCTTCTGGGTACTGTAGTCCACTGCCCGCCGGCACGTCGCACAGAAACAGCCACAGGACTCCAAGTCCCGTGGGGCTTTAAGGCAGCCGCGGGGGCGGGGGCGGGTCTCGTGGACTGGAGACCGCGGGAGCGGGGGAGGTCCGGGGGCTCGCGTCAGCTCGGCCGTGGGGGGAGGGGCGGAACCTCAGCTTTGGCGCGAGTGGGGGCGGTGGGGAGCGGGGCGGGGTCTCGGGGGGCAGCGCTAGCAGCGGCCCATTTTCTGCTGCACTTCTTGGGGTGCGCCCTTTGTGGCGCCGGGGTCCCCGCAGCGCGGCGCGGACGACAGTGGGATCGGGTCGCTGACGTCCCCGAGGGCGGAGCGCACTTGTTCTCGACCGAGGGTTCTCTGCGGGGTCCGCGGCGAGGCGGGCGGGTCCACCGCTGGAGCTAGGTGGACGCTGCGAAAATCGTAAGGGCTCCTTCCTCGGCACACGCGCACGCGTGTGTCGCGGGGAAAGGACCCCGGCCCTCGCACTGACCTGCAGGCCCAGATCTTTGTGGGGTTTTTTGAGACAAGGTCTCGCTAACTCCCTAGATCGCTCAGCCTGGGCTGGCCCTTGGAATCTTCCTGCCTCAGCCTCCGAATTTCGGGATTACAAGTGTCCCCAACCACGTTGGCACCTTAAAGCCGCCTGCCCACGCTCGCTCGTGTCCCCCTTCGCGACCCGGACCGCCGGAGGGTTCTGCTGCGCGTCCCGGAGTCCGCGAACTGGGTAGGTGGAGTGGGCAGTGTTGGGGGTACTGACCGCGGGGTGCTTTACAACTTTGGAGGCTGAAGATTGCTTCTTAATCACTGCTGTGACTGACTGGCCTAAAAAAGGCCTGACGTTAACACTGCGATCCTGTGGCAGGAAAAATGTCTATAAAAACCCAGATAATTTCCCTGTCTCAGAAACAAAACAAAATAAAACAAAGCCAATTATTGAGTAACATCGTATTTGGTAGTTTCAGCGACAAAACAACTCAAAAGAAAGCCACCAAAGATTGAAAATTCAGATCTGAAACTGGACGCCTGGGCACCTGGAAGCCATGGGATTGGGAGGAAATTCGGGTGAGGCCACTGCCAGTTCGGTGCTTAAAGTAATACAGATAGAGGTTAGTGGGGAGGGCACTCCTGTAATCCTAGCACTTGGGAGGCTGAGGTAGGCGAATCTTTGCAAGTTCGAGACCAGCCTGGGCTACAAAGTGAGCCCAAGGCCAGCCTGAACTGCATATCGAGACCCTGTCTCAAAAAGACAAAAATAAGTTTCAGGGATTTAGCTCAATGGCATAAGCGCCTGCCTGGTAAGCACAATCATGAGTTTGATTCCTGGTACCACAAAATAAAAAAAAGAAAAATAAATAAATAATTTGTGCAGCATCACAACCCAACAGACTGCGGCCCCCAAGGTGCTTTAGGAGATAATAGGCAGATAAAACTAAGGCCAAAAATGGCCTCACCCTGTCCAGACTTCATTAACAACTTCTGTGACTTAACCACAAAATCAGAGCATTATCTGATGTCTGTGGCCTGGGCAGCTGTCCTGATATTACCTGGGTGCCCATGTCCAGGCTCATAGTAAACTTGTTTTGCTTGAATTTAAGGGGGGGGGGCTTTGAAGCTTGGCATGGTAGTGCACTCCCCACAATCCTAGCACTTGAGAGCTGGCAGGCAGATCCCCTAAAATTCAAGGTCAGCCTGAACTATATATTGTGACCTTGTCTCCAAAAAAAAAGAGAGAGAGAGAGAGTAGCTTAGTGGTACAGAACTTGCCCTGGGTTTGATCCCCAGCACAAGAAAAAAATAAAATAAAAGTTCAAACTCCTACACGAAGTACAATAGTAGTCGATAATTTTTGTTTTGTTTTGCAACACTGAGAATTGAACCCTGGGTTGCACACATCTGTCTTCAAGAAATAGTAATTCAAGGAAAGAAAAGAAATAGTAATTCACTAGGCATGCCACCTGGTGCACTCAGGAAGCTGAGGCAGGAGGATTGCTGCAGGTTCAAGACTGGGCTATATAGTTCAGGGGCCATCTGAACTATACAGTGAGACTCTGTCTCAAAAAACAACAAAAAAACCACAATATACTGTTCTATACTGAATGTTATTTTTTGTCTCTCTTCCTGGCACTCCAGTAATGGGGCAAAACCTTTTTAAATTTTTTTTCTTGTGAATATTTGTTTTTGTAGTACTGGGGACTGAACCCAGGACCTTGGAAACTGAGCTACACCCCCAGCCCTTTTTCTTCTTTTCTTTCCTTTTTTTTTAGTGTGTTTTTGAGGCAGGGTCCCAATGCAGATCAGGCTGGCCTTGAACTCACTTTGTAACCCAGGCTTGCCTGAAACTCAATGATCCTCCTGCCTCAGCCTCCTTAGTGCTGGGATTACAGGTGTGTACCACTAGTTTATTTTCTTAGTTTGAAATTGAGTCTAAAAATTCCCAGGCTGGAGTCAAAGTAGGAATCCTGCCTCGGCCACCCAGACTGCTGAGATTATAAATGTGTTGCATCATGTCCAGCAAAAAAGGCCTTTTCTGTCTCACCTTCAACTTTCCTTAGAAATGTAAACCCTGTGGGAGAAGTGTGGACATTATTAATTACCGTCAAAAATCACAGAGTGTTAGGAAGGGATGTAAAAACAGTAAGAGTCTGAGGCAGGAGGATAGCCACGAGTTTAAGGCGGGCCTGAACTGCATAGCATGACCCTGTCTGGAAAACAAAGAATTAGAAGTCTACATACGCCAGTTCTCCAGGACAGATGCGACCATTACATACTACAAACATGTACTAGTACAAAATATTTACTATGCTTTCCTAGACTGAAAAAAAAAATTATTACACCAATCATTATCTGAGTGTTTTGGCTCATGCCTGACCCATATTCTGGGAGGCTGAGGCAGGAGAATTCCAATTGTAAGCATAGCCTAGGCAATTTAAAAACTTAGACCCTGTCTCAACGGTTTTTTTCTTTTTTGAGACAAGGTCTCGATGTACCCCAGACTGGTGCTGAATTTGTGGCGATCCTTCTGTGTGCTGGGTTTACGGCCTAGCTCAACTTACTACTTTATTATTTTTTATTTTTGTTTGCTTTTTTGTAGTCCACTAGGCCTGGCTTTAGTTTTTTTTTTTTTTTTTAATCGGTACCAGGGATCGAACTCACAACCACACGCTTGCAAGGCAGGCGCTTATGCCGCTGAGCTAACTTCCCAGCCCCCTGGCTTCAGCTTTTTAAAATTGACAGTGACGTAGCTCAGTACCAAGACCCTGGATTCAATCCCAGCACCGCTAAATAAATACCCCATGTCATCACCCCAAACTCAGTAGTGTAGGGTGTAGCTCAGGAGTAATAAGGTTGGTTTTCTGTGTGTATCTAGTCTGTTCCTCTGGTGGCCACACGGCTTGCCTCCAGGGGGCAGATCTAGGATAGCTTGAGTAATTAAGAGCATTAGCAGATCCTTGGCTTCTGTCTTTGTTTTCCGCTTTAAAAAAGAAAAAATAGTGCTCCCTGCTTTAGCTCAGTTGGCTAAGGCCCCACTCTGTAAACGTGAGGTTGTGAGTTCCATCCCAGAGGCAGCAAAAAAAAAAAAAAAAAAGTATAAAAAGAAAAAATAAAATACCTGCTTTTTCTGAGCATGATGGTAAATGCTTAGGGAGGAGGAGGGGAAAGGCCCAAGTCAGCACAGGTTGTGACAAGTGAAAGACAGGGAGATACCATGGTTTCCCACGAAGAAACTTGAGCATGTAGTATTTTAATTGAGTTACCAGATATAACTCCACCTCCCTAAATTGCAAGGCTACACCATGTTCATTTGGGTGAACCTTCACAGAGAAAGCTTTCTGCTCCCCTTTCACAGCCTGGGCTTGAAACAGGTGTGGGGATGACCAGACACTAGTGCAGAATCATTTCCTAATGTTTCTACTGAATTTCTGGTGTGTTCTTGGGTTGAGGATATAGATCAACAATAGGGCACTTGTGTAGCGTGCACTAGGCCCTGGGTCCTTGCCCAGCACTCCCAAAAAAGAAAGAAAGAAGATTTAAAATGGCATTTTCAACCAAGTATGGTGGCACACACCTGTAATCCCAAACTGGGGAAGCTGAGGCAGGAGGATTGTTGCAAATTCAAGACCAGCCTGGGCTACAAAGTGAGCTCAAGGCCAGCCTGAACTCTACAGTAAGACCCTGTCTCAAAAAGACAAAATAAAGTAAAATTAAAATCAAATGGTATTTTCTTTATTATTATGGTTTTTGAAACAGTCTTGCTATGTAGTCCATCCTGGTCTTGAATTGACATCCTCCTGCCTCAGCCTCCCTAGTGCTGGTATTACAGGTATGAACTACCATACTTGGCTAAAAGGGCATTTACCTGTGGATTCTTCCTGTCTTCTGTGATTATATACCACCTTGCTCACTTCTGTTTCCAGGGGATGAGGGCAAGGTGAAAATTTCTCAAACTTACACTATTTTTTGTTTTTGTTTTCATCTTTTTTGAGACAAGGTCTCACTATGCAGTTCAGGCTGGCCTTAAGTTTACTTTGTAGCCCAGGCTGGCCTCCATCTCTCAGCGATCCTCCTGAGTCAGCCTCCTGAGTGCTGGGATTATAGGCATGAGCCACCAAGCCCAATCTTAATAATTTCTTGACTGTGAATTTCACCTGGAGGAGAGTATAACCAGCCATACACAGAGAAATGAATTTCTTGAGTTCTTCTTTACTCTGCTAGAATATAAAAAAAATAGCAAATATGGATCACGTGTTTTTACTTACAGCACCTTGTTTACATATATAAATATCGTTAAAGGATACATCAAACTGGGCATGGTACTGCACATCTTTAATAGCATTCTGGGAGGCTGAGGCAGGAAAATTGCAAGTTTGAGCTCAGTGTGGGCAACTTGGCAACTTAGAGTCTATCTCAAAATAAAATAATATTTTAAAAAAACAGTTGGGGGTGTAGCTCTGTGCAAAGGTACTGGGTTCAACCTCCATTGCCACCACACCAAAAAAAAAAAAAAAGTATGTAAGTACTATGTACTACAAACATACTAATAATCCTAGGGCTCAGGAGGCTGAGGCAGGAGAACCTCAACTTCAGGTCAGCCTGAACTGTGTAGCAGAACACTGTCTCAAAAAAAGACAATAAATTAATTAAATAATTGCCCTGATTGGCCTAGAGTCTACAGCCCCCTGCCCCAGCCTCTGGAGTACTAGCTGGTACATAGACGTGTGCCACAGTGGCCTTTTACCATTTGTCATAGATGGCTGTAAGCCAACTGGCTCAGTCGCTTTTTTTTCAGTGTTCCTGTTACACTGAGGCATACCCCTCTGCTGTAGGATAAATGACTTCAAGGAGAAAGGGTGAGTTCAAGATGTTTTCCCCTTCATGTTCTGTCTGGTTGTTTAAATATGTATCTTGTGGGCTGGGGATCTAGCTCAGTGGCACAGCACCTCCCCAGTACCAAGAAAATAATAAATAAATAAATAAATAAATAAATAAATAAATAAATAAATAGAAAATAAATAAATTTCTTGTGCAAAATGGGGGAACAAGGAACATAGAAATTCTTAAAAATATAGGAAAGAGCTCAGCATGGTGGTACACACCTGTAATCCCATCGCTCTGGGAGGCTGAGGTAGGAGGATTGCAAATTGAAGCCCAAATGGGGCAACTACCATCTTAACAAGACCCTGTCTTAAAAATTAAAAAGGACTAGAGATGTAGCTCAGGGCAAAGTCCCTAAATTCCACCTTAGTTTTTTGGGGGGGAGGCTTAGTCACTTCTTGTCCTGTCTGCCCAAAGTCAGAATTCAAATCCCAAACCAAAATGCCAGGTATGGTACTTTTTGTTGTTGTTGGTAACGGGGCCTTGTTAAATTGCCTGCTAAATCTTGCCCTGAGTGCTAGGATTATAGGCGTGTGCCATCACACCTGGTTTGGTGCTATTCATTAAATCACATTATTCAATCACATTATCATAAATAAGTTACTTAGGGAAAGTTTACTTGAGAAGAAGTGGACTAGAATGTTCATGACTGGAAGTTGTTTTTTGGGGTTTTTTTTTTTGGTACCAGGGATCGAACTCTCGACCTCGTGCTTGCCAGGTAGGCACCTAAACCACTGAGCTAAATCCCCAGCCCCTCATGACTGGAATTTGATTGACAAACACAAATTTTCGCACAAAGTACGGTTTAGCAGATTTTTTAAATTTTTGGTTTGGTGTTTGTTTTTTTGAGACCTGTATAGCCCAGACTGACCTAGAACTCAGGGCTATCTTTTTTTTTTTTTTTTTAGTACTGTGACTCAAACTCACAACCTAGCACTTGCCAGGCAGGTGCTGTAACACTGAGCTATATCCCCAGGCTCCCCTGGTGCTGGGATTGCAGGTGTGTGCCATCATGCTCAACTCATTTGACAGGTTTTTGGGTTTTGGTGTTTTTGTTTTTGGTACCAAAGATTGGACTTACAGCCTCACACTTACTTGTCAGGCAAGCTCTTGCACCACTGAGCTCAATCCCCAACCCCCATCATTTGGCAGTTTTAGATTTTTTTTTTTTTAAATTGGTACGGGGCATTTGGCAGTTTTAACATCTTCTTTACCAAACAACAGTTTCTGCCACGCAGAGGTGCTGGATGCCTCAGAAGGTTAGATCACCCTAGTCAATTTGTTTCTGTGGTGGTTTGCTCACCTGGGAAGTCGGCCTGGGAAGAGTTCTCACATTCCCGCGCTGAACTCAACTCGTGCAGCTGATGAGGACACAGAGGAAACATCTATCTTGCCTGGAGCCAGTGGGCATTCAGAAGCCGTACACACCTGCTTTCAAACTCCGGTTATCAATAACACGCTACTGAGGATGGAGCAGGGCTGCTCACTTGGGGCCAGCGCTGTACTACCAAGAAACTGCCCCAGCCCTGAATCCTCCCTTGCTCGAACTCACACCCTTGCACTTGCCAGGCAGGTGCTTATGCCACACCCGAGCTAAATCCCTGGTCTTTCTCACTTGCATTTTGACCTTTGCTGTCTCTTTGTTTTCTTTCTATTTTGTTTACCAGTACTGGAGATCCAGCCCAAGGGTGTTTTAACACTGACCTACATCCCTTCCCCCTTTTGAATTTTGTTTTCCTTTGGAATTTTTGAGACAAGATCTCAGTAAATTGCCCAGGCTGGCCTCAAACACGTGCTCTCCCTGCCTCAGTCATGGGGGTAGCTGAGATTACAAAACAGGCCACTGCACCCAACCTATTCTTTCTTTGGTACGTGGGGTATGGCTATGTAGAAATGTTTAGTACAGCGAGATAAACTGTGGGCAGGCAAAAACAAGCTAACTACCTAGCCAGGTGCAATGGCACAGGTCTGTAATCCCAGTGCCAAGGGAGGCTGAGGCAGGAGGATCACAAATTCTAGTCCTGCTTGGCAATTTGTGGAAACTCTGTCTCAAAAAAAAGAGTCCGGGCTGAGCATTGTGGTGCTATTCCTTAATCCCAGCACTCAGGGGATTAAGGCAGGAAGACTCACAAATTCAAGGCCAGTTTTAACTACAGAGCCTGTCTCAACAACAATAATAAATTAATAATAGATTTTTTTTAAAAGGGCTGGAAATATACAGTCTCTTGGTTCAATGATCATTATCGAGAAACAAACAAAAACAAAAAAGATCGGGCCTGGGATTTAGTTCAGTGGCATAATCGCCTTCCTGGCAAGCGCGAGGTCATGAGTTCACATCCCCAGTACCACAAAAACAGAAACAAAAAAACACACCTTGAGAAGATGTTAATTTCACCACCTTTTTCCTAGGCATATGATCGTAAGACAAATGAAGAGCTTTCCTTTTCAATAAATCAGTCCGTCTTTATTCTCAGCATTATCGTTATTCTTCAAGGCTGCATAATCAGGTTGACAAAATGTTCAGATAACTCCCAGATGTCAGGAATGCAAAAACAAAAACCATGGTACTCTGGTCACTGAGGCAACAGGATCACTTGAGCGCAGGAATTGGAAACCAGTCTGGACAAGAGAGAGCTTTGAAGAAAACAAAACAAACAGGAAGGAAGAGGGGGAAAACCCTATACTCGAATCGCAGCTATAGAAACATTGGTCACTGACTCCCTGTATTTGGGCAAGGTGGAGGAGTGATCCGAGGGGCCGTGCCGCTCTTCCCTGCGAAAGCCCCACTTCCGGGCTGCAGGGACTGTGTCACCAAGCCCGTGCGCCTTCGCCATTGGCCGGGCTGCTGGGCAGGAATGCGGTGCGGGTAGTCGCCGCGGGAGCCGTCCTTCTATGGGCAACAGGCCGCACCGGGTACCTGCACATGTTCCCGGTTAGGCCCTGCTCCCCCAGCTGCCCCTGAAATGGGGACCAGATGCCTTCACTGGGCAAAAGGACGCCAGATCCCCAGCATTCTTTTCAGAGAAGGAATCAAAACAAAATGTCTCCTCCAGGGAGGCTGCGACCCGACCTAGCTGGAACCCGGGAATGACACGGGTCTGCAGGGGTCCGGCTGGCCCCGCACACACGTGGCTCCTGCATTCACAAAGACCCACGGGTGGGGTGGATGGGGGACACCGGCAAGGAACGAGAACCGAGAGGCCTGGAGATGAATCGGGGTCCTCCCTGAACACACAAAGCCCACCCTAAACCAGACACTCAGTTTCCAAGAAAGAAACCTTTTTTCCCTCTCCCTGCATCTAGGTTGAGAGGAGCACTATGACCACAGGGACTCAGATAAGGGAGTTTCCCTTCCCACCGTCACCCACCAGCCTTCCAAGGACCGTAACTTTGTCTCCGGGTTGCTCTGACCTTGAGCCGTCCTTGTCCCGCCAGGGCCGCCTTCCCGAGCGCCCCGCAGCCCGCCTGGCCTGGGCAGGGGGCCTTTGGAGGTGGAAGGGGACTGGCTCGGAAAGGAGCTGCCTCAAGCTCTGGCCGGTGTTGCTGAGCTTGAAACTCAGGCATAGACACCGGGGTAGCGCATTCCTGGAACACGGCCCCGGATCGCTGACAAATGTGCCAAGAAAAAAACGTCACCGAAAACCCAGAGACGTGGTGCTTTGGTCCTGAATCTCATAAATCCTGTATTTTGAAACCTGTGCCTCTAGGGGTTAATTTGAAACCCGAGGAACTCCCATAAAGAGACAGCTGCGGCTCCGCGCCGCGCCGGAGTTCCGGGGTCGCGCGCGTAGGCGGTGGCCTCGGAGTCGCGCGTCCAGGCGGGTCGTGGGTGGGTCCCGGAGGCCCCGATCCCGGAGCCCGCACTTGTTACCCGCCATCCCCCTCCCGCGTCGGCGACAGGCGGCCAGAAGCCCCGAGGGGGCGGAGATGGGGCTGGCACGGGCGACTGTGACTCAGCCCGAGGTCCGGGGGCCGCCTCCGCCGCGATGGGGAAGCGAGAGCGCGCACCAGGCGCCGGGGGCGGCGTGGGGCGCGCGCGGGGCGGGAGGGGCGGTGGCGGTGTTGCCGGGTGGGCGTGACCGGAAACGCTCCGCCCCCGGAGGCCGCGGCGCCCGCCCGGCGGTACTTAAGGCAGCCGTGCCCGCGCGCGCGTCGTGTTTCCCCGCAGGCCCCGGCCGCGGTGTCCTCTAGTTCACTGCGACGGCGCTATGGAGCGGCCGGCCCCCCTGGCGGTGCTGCCCTTCTCGGACCCCGCGCACGCCCTGAGCCTGCTGCGCGGCCTGAGCCAGCTGCGCGCCGAGCGCAAGTTCCTGGACGTGACGCTGGAGGCGGCGGGCGGGCGCGACTTCCCCGCGCACCGCGCCGTGCTGGCCGCCGCCAGCCCCTACTTCCGCGCCATGTTCGCCGGGCAGCTGCGCGAGAGCCGGGCGGAGCGGGTGCGCCTGCACGGGGTGCCGCCTGACATGCTGCAGCTGCTGCTGGACTTCAGCTACACGGGCCGCGTGGCCGTGAGCGGCGACAACGCCGAGCCGCTGCTGCGCGCCGCCGACCTGCTGCAGTTCCCCGCCGTGAAGGAGGCGTGCGGCGCCTTCCTGCAGCAGCAGCTCGACCTGGCCAACTGCCTGGATATGCAGGACTTCGCCGAGGCCTTCAGCTGCTCGGGGCTGGCGAGCGCGGCGCAGCGCTTCATCCTGCGCCACGTGGGCGAGCTGGGCGCCGAGCAGCTGGAGCGGCTGCCGCTCGGCCGCCTCCTGCGCTACCTGCGCGACGACGGGCTGTGCGTGCCCAAAGAGGAGGCCGCCTACCAGCTGGCGCTGCGCTGGGTGCGCGCCGACCCGCCGCGTCGCGCCGCGCACTGGCCGCAGCTGCTGGAGGCCGTGCGCCTGCCCTTCGTGCGCCGCTTCTACCTGCTGGCGCACGTCGAAGCCGAGCCGTTGGTGGCCCGCTGTCCGCCCTGCCTGCGGCTGCTGCGCGAGGCGCGCGACTTCCAGGCGGCGCGCTACGACCGCCACGACCGTGGGCCGTGTCCCCGCATGCGTCCCCGCCCCTCCACCGGCCTCGCCGAGATCCTGGTGCTAGTGGGCGGCTGCGACCAGGACTGCGACGAGCTGGTCACCGTCGACTGCTACAACCCGCAGACCGGCCAGTGGCGTTACCTGGCCGAGTTCCCCGACCACCTGGGCGGGGGGTACAGCATCGTGGCGCTGGGTAACGACATCTATGTGACAGGTGAGTGCGTCCGGCTGAGGCTCTCCCAGGGAGCCCTCCGGAGAGAGGAGGGAGAGGAAACCCGCAGAACTGGAAGCAAGGACGAGCCAGGGTCCCCGGGGGCCTCTAGCCTGGAAGAAGGGGCCCTTGTGTGAACAGACAAGCAGCTGCTTGTGGCTCCCCGTGCCCTGGCTGGGCCAACTGTCGGCCTCCCCCTGTCCCCTGGAAAAGACGGGACATTCACATTGACGCGCACAATGAGTGCTTTCTTTCCCTCCCTGCGGAATGTGGGGACAGGCCTGAGGCTGACGCCTGGTGAGGAGGCTTCCAGGCATCCCGTTCCACCTCGGCCTGAGCATTTCCCCTCCCCGATGAGCCACCGGGGCCCGCCTGACTCAGACTGGCTTTGTCACACCATGCGACTCCTTGGGGCTCGCACCTAGCTCGTCTTCACCCTGTCACATGGCGCTGAGGCTGAGCTCGCCCACGACTGTAAACATGGTCACGTGTGCAGAGGTTTCCTTCCAGTTGCCCTGCCCGAGCCTCAAAACACTGCCTAGTCATGGTGGGCGGGCCCCGACCGCCTGGGTCCTGGGCTTCTCCCACATTTTTTACGGAGAGTGAGTCCTGTCCAGACAGGAGGGAGGCCACCTCCTGCGGGGCGAGCAGGGCGGACTCTGGAATGCTATATAAGGCAAGAACAGCCGCGGAGGGCCGCTCTGTTATCAGGGGAGGCTCTGGCAGGGTTATCAGGCGATGGCCATGCCCCGCCCGGGCCCCTGGATGCTGGGAAGACCTAGGACTGCGTTCCAGGGTAGCTCTAGAGCTGACAAGGGACACACGTCCCAGGGACACCCTCGCTTTCCCGGCTACTGCTTCCATGGCCGGCAGCCCCATGTTGAGCCCTCTGCTGGAATCTGTCCATCTGTCCCCTGTGACACACTGAAGTGGGGCCTGTGTTTGGAGACCGTGTCTTACCCCCCCCCAACTCATCTCACCCCACCCATCCCCTCCGCAGTCTGGCGGCCTGCTGTGGGTTGGCTCACTGGGGCAGAGGACTCCCTCCCAAACTGGCCAGGCTTGCCTGGCTGCTGCACACCCTTCCGCAAATGTCACAGCTGCGCAGCTAATCCTTCGGGGTTAGGCAGGTGGCTCACACATTCCATCAGCTGCCGGTGGGGAATTTCCTGGGGCCAGAGAAGCAGCTTCAGCTGCCCTTGAAGCTCTGGGTGGAAGGAAGGAGGCCTGGAGTCCAGGGGTGTTACAGGACCTTTGTCTTCCACCTCCAACAGCTCAGGGCTGTGAGGCAGACAGGATGTCGCTGCTCTGCCCTGTGGCACCAGCGTTGGAGGCCAGGGGATGCAGCCAGGGGGATTCGTGGAGGTCCCGACTGGCTGTGGTGGGTCCTTAATAGACCAACGGTTTAATTAGGATGGCAGCCAGGCATGGCGGTGCATAACTCTAATCCCAGGACTCTGGGAGGCTGAGAGAGGAGGCTAGAAAACTAGAGCCCACCTGGGGCAACTCGGTTATTTAGCAAGACCCTGTATTACAACTATAACCCCAGCTCTCTGGAGGCTGAGGCAGGAGGATTGCTGTGAGGTCAAAGACTGCACAGTTGAGACCCTGTCTCAAAAAACTTGTCTTAAGAAATTTTTTAAAAAATTAGTCCTTTTATTGGCATAAACATGTAGACAGAAGAGTGTTCCACAGACTAGTACAGCTTATGAGTTTTTTTGTTTTTTATTTATTGAGCTTATGAGTGTTAAACACGCCCTTATAACCTGCTCTGAATCAAGACTACAGCCCTGAAGGGCCCCGATGGGGTGACTGTGTCCACGCGCCACTTAGAGTGGGCTCCCTCCTCCCGCGGCCCACAGCCTTGGTACCCGGGAACAAGGAACTTTAGCTTTTGGTGAACAAGCCCCATGCTTTGTGGCTGCCCGGCCCAGGCCTCCTGTGGGTGGCCGTTCTCCTGCAGGGAGTGGCCAGTGTGTTCCTGTGTCATCGTGGGGCTTCCAGCCTGGGCTTGGGGAGGGGAGGTTTTGGAGGGTGTGGCACCGGCAGTTGACTCAACTCACGCTGACCACCACCCCTCGTGCGTCCTGGCAGGTGGGTCGGATGGCTCCCGGCTCTACGACTGCGTGTGGAGGTACAATTCCAGCGTGAACGAGTGGACGGAGGTGGCGCCCATGCTGAAGGCACGCGAGTACCACAGCTCCTCCGTGCTGGATGGGCTGCTCTACGTGGTGGCCGCTGACAGCACGGAGCGTTATGACCATGCGGCTGACTCCTGGGAGGCCCTGCGGCCCATGACCTACCCCCTGGACAACTGTTCCACCACCGCCTGCCGCGGGCGCCTCTATGCCATCGGCTCCCTGCCCGGCAAGGAGACCATGGTGATGCAGTGCTACGACCCAGACACCGACCTGTGGTCGCTGGTGGACTGTGGCCAGCTCCCGCCCTGGTCCTTTGCACCCAAGACAGTGACGCTAAATGGACTCATGTACTTTGTCAGGTGAGTTTCCCCAGGCCTCCCTAACACACTGTGTCTGGGATTTTGGATTTTTCAGTTTGTGTTTTGAGACAGGGTCTCACCATGTAGCCCAGTCTAGCTTCAGACTCTCAGCAATCCTCCTGCCTCAGCCTCTTGAGTGCTGGGATGACAGGTGTGCGCCACCATGCCTGGCATGGTATCATCATTCTCCCCATTTTACAGATAAGGAGACTGAAGTCAGACTAAGCTCAGTGGCTGGGGCTCTCAGGTACCAGTTTATCACTTAGGCCAGTTTCTGTGGGCTTCCAGGGTTCCCCAGTCATGTGATTCAGGGGTGTTGGAGGGAGCAGCCCAGGTGTTAGCTCTGAGCTTTCAGGCCAGGCCCATCTGGTGGTCTGGGTGCCCCTCCTGCCTGGTTAGAGAGTGTCCAGAAGGGGCTGGGCACACCCTGCATTCCGCACATGTGGGGGTCCGAACAGGGTGTGTGTGTGATCATCCATCTCCTCCTGGGCCTGCCTAGAGCAGGAGTGGACGGGTGCAAATAAGTCCCTTCCATCCCCGAGGGCCTAGAACTTTAAGCTGGGAGCCCCCAAGAGCATATGTCCTTTGCTCCAGGACCCATGACTTCTCACCTCTGAGCCCCAGCCCCAGACTCTTCTGCGGGGAGTTGCTTGCCAGGCAGGCCAGCTGAAAGCCTGGCATCACCATACACCAGGAGCCCAGGGCCTGCTCTGAGGGAGCCTGGAGCCCCAGCCAGTCCCGGCCCTGTTACAAAACACAAAACCAAAACTACCTCCTGGCCCAGCCCTGTGCCCCTCCCCCACCCCTGGAAGTGTCTTGGAGGGGCAACTATAAATAAATACAACTTCTCAGCTGCCAGAGCCTTCCAGTCCTGAGGTGTCCTGGCCAGCCGAGTCCCACCCCCCACCCCACCCCCCCTTGCCAGTGTGGGTGGCCATCAGTCCCTGTGAGCAGTGTGACCAGAGGGCAAGTGGCAGAGGTGGCTGCAGGAAGGCAGGGACCCAAGTGGGTCAGGGGACCTGAGTGCTAGGGTGTTGCGCTCTCTGCCATCCTGTTCCCTCAGGTTGTCCAGAGCCACAGGCTTCCTGTCCACTGCCAGGGTACCAGCCGTGCCCTGGGTCTGCTGTCCTGGGCTCCTTCCCTGGCTGGGGTCCCAAAGAGGGAGGGTGGTCACCCTGGCCAGCTCCACAGGCCCTTCCCACTGTGCATCTGGCACTCTGCTGGGAAGGAGGCAGAGATACCACCACCATCTGAGCTGCAGCTGACGGTTCTGTGTCTTATAATATGGAAGATGAGGAGAAACTCAATGAGTAATACTTTATTTTTTTTGTGGCCTTCTGTTTTTTTTCTGGGTAAAATTTTTTTAAATTTTGTTTTTATTTTAAAGAATAAAACAAAAGGACAGATCTAAACAGATCAGAACAGAACAATGTAAGCAACACAGCACTTCACAAGACAATTATGAGTGATACTTTTTTGTGGTACTGGGGATCGAACACACAACTGTGCACTTGCAAGGTGGGCGCTTATGCCACTGAGCTAAATCCCCAGCTATCATGAATGATACTTTAGAACGAACTTATAGGAAGGTATAAAGCAAGAGAAGTGCCATATACTTAGAATCCCAGCACTCCGGAGGCTGAGGCAGGAAGGTCTCCATGAGTTCAGCACTTAACTGGGGTATACAGCCAAACTTTGTCTCAACAAACAAAACTTTTTTTTTTGTGCCAGGGATTGAACTCACAACTTCATGCTTGCAAGGCAGGTGCTTAAGCCACTGAGCTAAATCCCCGGCCCAACAAAACAATTTTTTAAACAAGTTATATGGATTTTTTTTTTTCTCTGTACTGGAGATTGAACCCAGGGCCTCAGACTTGCTAGGTGTTGAGCTGTGAGCCTATACCTGTTCTTACTCTTTATTTTGTGACAGGGTCTCCCTAAGTTACCCACCATGGACTCTTAACTTTCAGTCTTCCTGACACAGCCTCTTGAGTAGCTGGGACTACAAGTGTATGCTGCTACCTTGTCCTGTTGCCCTTGAAGTTTTATTGGGACACTTGGCCCTTTTGATTAGGAGCCATCTGCTGATTTCTGGTGACAGGGATAGTGTTGAGTGCTTGCTACAAACACCATCTGGTCCCCAAAGCCCAAAGTATGTGCTGTCTGCCTTTTTGCTGACCCCTGGCTTTCAGTACTGTTGTCATTAAGGCTGCTGCTGGTTTTCTTCTGGCTGCTGGCTTCATATTTTATTATGTTTATATTTTATTTTTGGTTTTTTGAGACAGGGTCTCACCATGTAGTTCAGGCTGGCCTTGAACCCACTATGTAGCTCAGGCTGACTTTGAACTTACAGTACCCTTCCTGCCTCAGCCTCCCAAGAGCTGAAATTACAGGCATAGGCCCCTGTGCCCAGCTCTGTCATTTGGAAACGGTGTGTTGGTTACTTTTTTATCATTGCTGGGACAAAATACCCAGCACCAAAAATTAAAGAAGAAAAGGTTTAGTTAGCTCACATTTCTTGGAGGTTTCAGTCCATATTCAGCTGGCTCCAAGGCAGCTTGACGTGGCAGAAGGGAAACTGTTCATGGCAGTGGAAGACAGAAAAGCAACAACAGCAAAGGGAGAAGCAAGAGAGGAGACTTTCTGTCCCTTATATTGTATTTGACGACACCCACACTAGGGGGCATATAGTACTCCCATAATCCCAGCATTGGACCGTGAATCAATCACAAATTCTAGAAGCCTGTCCCTGTGACAGAAGGCTCAAACCCTAACATTCTGCCCCTGATCCCACAAAGACTCATGCACATCCCTTTATGCAAAAGACATTCTGGTCCTTTTCTAAGAGTTGCCAAAATCTGGACAGTTTCAGCAATGCTGAAAAGCCCAAGTCCTGAGTCTCCAAGATGTAAACTCTAGCTGCAACCCCCTGTACAAATGCAAAGAAAAAGTGGGACACTTTCCACATTCTGTGGCACAAGCTAAACATTACTATTCCAAGAGGTACAAACAGATACAAAGGAGCGGGTCCAAAGCAAGTCCAAGATCCAGTAGGGCAGACATTGAGTTCTGTAGTACGGTGTGCACCGTCTCAGACAGTGTGTGCCAAGATGGGAGCTCCAAGCACTTCAGTGGTTCCACCCCTGTGGCACTTCCCGAGCTCCCTCCTTGCAGGTCTCCTCAGATGATCCATGTTCCTGGGGTCTCCACTGCACTTGGCTTCACATTCAGAGCTTTGCTCCCTGCCCTGTCAGGGGTACATTGCGTGGGCTCCCAGGCCTTCTGGAATCGGGGTGGGAAGCGTTGTTAATCTCAGAAATCTTGCATTCTGCTTGCACCTAAAACCAGTGCCACACAGTTCTGTTCCTTCTCAGCAATCAAGATCTCCTCAGCTCTGTCTTTGCAGTCCACAGCCTCACTGGAGCTTCCTTTCTGGCCAACCTCACAACATTTTAAATCATCCTGATGGGCTCTTTGTTCTTGGTTCACAGCATAAATCTGGCTAAAAGCCCCAAGATAGCCATGCCACTGCTTTAACATATGACTTCCTTGAAATTTCTTCTGTCAGATTAGTCACCACCCTAATCTGTGGACAAAGTCTTTGGACGTGAGCAAAATGCAAACTTTCTGCCGAACTATAATACACATCATCTGGAGTCCAGCAGCCAATGCAGTCCTTCTTCCCAGCAGAAACCTCCCAAGCCTGGTCTTTACTAGCAGGCTTTCCATCAGCCTTCTGCTCCTGAGCTCTGACCAGAATCTCCTCTACAGAACAGCCTAAGCTGTTCCAGGGCCACTCAGGCAACATCTCCAAACCTTTCCAAACTTCCCACAAGCCATTCCCAATGGCCCTTGAACCACATGGTCAGGTACAGTCATAGCATTGACCCCACATCTCTGGTACCAAATTCTGTCTTGGTTACTTTTCTCTCATTGCTGAGACAAAATATCAGACACCCAAAATTAAAGAGGGAAAGGTGTATTTAGCTCACAGTTTTTGAAGGTTTCAGTCCATAATCTGCTGTCTCCAAGGCAGGTTGGCATGGCAGAAGGGCAACTATTCATGGCAGTGGAAGATAGGAAAAGCACCCACAGAGAAGACTTTCTTTCTGTCCCTCATATTTCAGGCTCCTCACTCTAGAGCAGGTATAGCACTCGCATCCATATCCCAGCATAGGATCATGAAGTGCTAGAAGCCTGCCTCCATGACTGCATGAGGCTTTGGTGGGGGGCATCCAGTCAGATCATAGCACAGGTCCCTAAGTCGCTAAGTTGCCCAGACTGGGCTCAAATTTGCCTTCCTCCAACCTCTAGTATGTGCCACCGTGCTCAGCTAAGCACCTTGCAGAATGCTAAAGATGCAGCAGCCATCAGTACTGAAGCTGATGGCAAGGAGTTGCCCTAGGTCTGGGGAAGGCAGGAGGCCTGGCTGGCCTGGTTGGCTACACAGGCCTTCAGAAAAGGTGGCTCAGGGCTGGGGCTTTAGCTCAGCTTCGTAGGCGCCTGCATAGCATGCACAAGGTCATGAGTTCAGTCCCTGGTACCAAAAGAAAAGGTGGCTCCAGTCAGTGGGGAGGACAAGAAGGATAGAGGTAGCTTAGGATCCTGGGGTGGGGCCAAACAGGATGCCTTTGCGATCTGAGGGAAGCCGCAGCAAGAGCGGTGAAGAGGCCCAGCGTGGTGGTGCACATCTGCAGTCCCTGCACTTGGGAGGCTGAGGCAAGAAAATCACTGCGAGTCCAAGGCCAGCAAACAGCAAGATCCTATTTCAAAACAGGGTGGGGGTGCCCTCATTGTGCTGGGAGGGGTGTTCACTGGCAGGGTGATCTTTGGGTTTGGGGACAAGACTGGGTTCAAGGCACAGCGTCCGCCTAGCAAGGGAGCAACCATGCGGCATTAGGAAACGGGTCACTGGGGATGCCTCCAGCCCTGATCACCAGCCTCCTCCCCTGCATAGGGATGACTCCGCTGAGGTGGACGTGTACAACCCCACGAAGAACGAGTGGGACAAGATCCCATCTATGAATCAGGTGAGCCTGTGGGTTCTGCCCCCCGGGCAGTGTTGGGGGACCATCATGGGGGGGCTGCACCTGTTGGGTCCTCTCCAAGTGTTACTTTAACAGAAGGTTAGTGTTTGCCTCAGTTTACCTTGCAGCTTGCTGCGACCCGGGTGTTTTGTGAGAGTCTCCCATCTAGTCTAGGCTGCTTTCTTGCAGCGATCTTCCTGCCTCATCCTCCTAAGTACTGGGATTATAGCTGTGCGGTGCTATCCCCTGCTCAGCCACTCCCTCATAGAGTGGCTTCCTTTGAGCTCAAGGACAGAGGCCCTGGGGCAGGGTATGCCTGGGGCTTGGGTGGGGCTCCCAGCATCATGCTGTCTGGGGGGAGTGCTCACTGACCTTGGGAGTACATTTATCAGGCAGGCACCTGGTTGGAGACTCTTTCACTTAGTGGGAAGGTCAGTTGCACTTGGCATCTGGCAGCCCTCCAAGCCTCAGTTTTCCCATCTGAGGGATGGACAGCTTGGTTGTGCACATGCCATGTGGAGATTCTGGATGGCAGCACAGGCAGGTGTCCTGGCCACCAAAGGTGGAGTTTGCCCAGCAGACCAGGGGAGCCCCAGGTTAGGGCACCGGCCTATCCCAGCCACAGTGTTTGCCGAGATACTGGCCGAGGTTGGCTCCCCGCACTACACTGGAGACAGTGTGTTCCTCCACTCCCCAGGTTGCTGGCACCTTCATTGTGGGCACCTTCATTGTGGGGTGGTGTCCACCTGCCCTGCTGCAACCCCCACTCCCAAACCCTCCCCTGCAGGTGCACGTGGGCGGCAGCCTGGCTGTCCTTGGTGGGAAGCTCTATGTGTCAGGTGGCTACGACAACACGTTCGAGCTCTCGGACGTGGTGGAAGCCTACGACCCTGAGACCCGGGCGTGGAGCGTGGTGGGGCGGCTCCCGGAGCCCACCTTTTGGCACAGCAGCGTCAGCATCTTCCGCCAGTTCATGCCGCAGACTCCTCTGGGCGGCCGCGGATTCGAGCTGGACAGTCGCAGTGGTGACGACGATGCAGGCCGGCACCCGCCACCACGGAACCCTGACGGGCTGCACTAGCCCCGGCCCGGCCCGGGGAGGGCACCTGTGTCAGGGCAGAGCCCAGCCAGCCCGGGCTCCATCCCTGCCTGAAAGTTTTCTGTGCACTTCAAGCCTGAGTCACGGCTGCCCTGGCCAGAGCCAGCTGTGACTGTCATGCTGATCCCTGGCTCTGGCCCCCAGAGGTCCCCCAGCTCACTTGAGCAGCGCACACCCGCTGCTGCCACCTCCCACAGCCCCTTGCTCCTACCTTGGGGCAGAGGACATGGAGGTCCCCCTTTGGGGGCCAGAGAATGGCGTGGACCCTCCTGCCTTCAGCTGGCCCTGAAGCACTGGGGACCGAGCAGACCACGGATACTGTAGGGTGCCAGGAGTCCCGTGCGGGGGCTCCACCTGGCCAGCTCAGCTCTTTGCCCCTGCTGGAGTCACACATCAAAGCAGGATGTGAGCGAGGGGCATGAGTCTGCAGGGGTCCAGAGGGGCCCGAGTGCCTTGTGGCTGATGCTAGTTCTGCACCCCCACACCAGCCAGCGAGACCTCACAGGGCAAGGAGACGGCCGTGGGACACAACCCAGGCACAGGGAGGAGAGGGCAGATGCCCAGGGCAAGGTCGTGGCTCTTACTGTCATTGATAGCCAGCCAGCCCCCTCCCGGGCTGTAAGAACCCTCCTTGGAGAGGAAGGCGGGCCCAGAATGGCACACAGTGGGTTCCAAGCTTGCTTCTTACCAGAAGGGGGAGTGGAGGGAGTCAGAGCTGAGGTCACCTTGGCTGGTTTTTAGTCCTACAAAGTGCCGTTGCCAGTGCCATCTGCCGGAGCAGGTGGCAGCAGGAATGCCCAGGGAGGCACAGCATGGGAACCCCGGTGACCTCTCGGACATAGGACGCTTCCCAGGGTTGTTGAGCTTGATCCCTTCAAGGTGCCTAAAGTGGCCTCCACGTGGCTCTGTCCCCCTCTCCTCTCAGGGAAGGGTGTTAGGGCTGTGTCAGATGACAAGAAGGCCTTTTCCCTGTGACCTGACTCCCACAAGTGAGTTGTCACGTGGACTCTAACCAGCAGTACCCAGACCCCATCGCAGCCAGGTCACAGGGGCTGTTGCCTTAATTTCCCCCAGGTCGCTTGGCAGGCCCTACCATGCCTGCCTTCTCCGTTTGGTGCCATGCACTGTGTGTGTCACTGTGTTGTGTTAGAAAGTGTGCCCTGTCCCGTCTAGTTGGGGACGTTGTTGTCATGGGTTGGCTCAGGAACGGGTCAGGAGCCCTCCCTGCACCAAGGGAAGGGCCCCAGGTTCCTGCTTTTGACCGTGCCTGGCAGCTGTCTTGCTGTCCCTAGTGGCCACACAGACGGGGCTTTGGCTTGTGCCACAGAGCTGTCCAGGTCCTCACCATCAGGACGAGGCTTTGGGTTTGAAAGGCCATGTGTGAGAAGAACGGCATCACGGACGGCCTCCACCACAGGGCCAAGGCCTGCAGGCCCCTACTGGGGTCTGGGGTTGGGTTCCCCTCCAGGACCATGAGCTCTGAGAACTAGGGTCCCCACCACCATAGATGTCTCCACACTGACCTGGAAACATCTTGGGCCACCGAAGGGACTTCCCCTACGTGACAATGGGCACAGGACTTTGTCTACAAGACGTTAAGTTATAGAAGCCCAGTGACCGGTATTTAATGCTGAGCTATAAGGTATTCTGTATTTATGACTTCAGAGACTCTAGTGTCGAACATGCAGTCAAACCCCAGAGGGTGGGCACATTCGCGTATTTATTTTTGTCTGTTCTGTAGGCCTAAGTCTCCAGAATTTTGTCTCCAGGTTTTAGGATGCCTTCGATACTTTTTGAAATGAAAACATTTCCTATATGTTTGGTGTCTTTGCCTTTATCTTCCTGCTCATGAGTGGAAGGACCGGGGACTTCATCGCAGGAGATAAAGCAGGGCAATGAAGGGATCCTGGCGGGTGCTGGGCCCTCGGGGCAGTGCTGAGCAGAGTTCCCAGATGCAGGGGATGGGCCTTGGGCCTGGGGAGGGAGGCCAGGTGTGCTGGCACAGGTTATTGTCCTCCCAGCACTCCGGCAAGCTGAGGTGGGGTGGGGGTCACAAGTTTGAGTCCACCTCAAGGATCTTAGGCTCCAAAGAGCTGGAGATGGATGAACAAGCTCAGTGTGAAGGCCCAAAGTTCAAATCCCAGACAGGGCATGAGCCACCACCCATCTGCAGAGCTGTGGGCCCCAGGAGAGGCTGGCAACCTGGGCTGCCAAATGCAGTGCTGAGACAGGCTCTGGCCATGTCCTCCCTGCTGCCCTTGAATCCCGCTTGCCCGCCCCCCAAGAGCCGGGAGTGCAGGATGCACCGCCATGCCCAACGTGGAGCTGGGACATTGTTTTATAGCCTGATGGGAATCAACTCAGTAGCCCAGCGCCTGGTGTATGTTAGGCCGACACTGTCAGAGCAGAGCACCTGGTAACTCTGGCACTCAGGAAAACCACAGCTGGGCTCATTTCTGCACTCAAGCGCTTCCCCAGGGGGCTCCCAACAGTCAAGGAATGAAAAGCTGGCAAGGCAGTGACACCAGTACCGGGAGGCTGAGCCTAACCTGGCCAACCTGTGTCTTAGCAACACCCTGACTGAAGACAACACGGGAACGTAGCTTGGTGCAAATGCCATGGGTTTGATTCCCAGTTCTGCAGAGGAAAACATAAGCAGATGGGTTGGGTCTAAAACCAACATTCTTCTGGCCTCCCCTCCGTGTCCAGGGGCATCAGCTTGGGGGTGTGGGGCCCCAGGATCCTGGTTAGGGAACTCGGTGATGCCTGGCCCCGGGGCCACTGGGCACAGGATCTTCCTTGCCACTGCTGCAGTCTGCCGAGGAGGGACAGTTTCTTGGTGTCCACAGATTCTCTGACACTTATCCCACCAAGTAGCTGAAGTATCAGTGTCCCCTCCTCTTCTACCTGACTAGTTGACTGCCTCACCCAGCAAGATGTGGCAGAGGTGACGCCACAGGAGTTGAGGGACTCGGTCCTTTAGTGGTCTTGCAGCTTGGGCCTCTGGGTACTTGCTGCTGCAGCTCACTTACCATGCTGGGAGGCAGCGTGGGTGTGGCATCCAGGTGAGCTTTTTTTTTCTTTTTTCAGTACCAGGTACTGAATCCAGCCAGGGATGTCACACTAAGTTAGATCCTCAGCCTTTTTTTTTTTCCTCCATTTTTTAACATGGGGTCTAAGTCAGTTGCTCAGGTTGGGCTCAAACATGCAACCCTCCTGCCTCATCCTCTGGGAGTGCTCCCAGGGATGACAAGTGTGTGCCACTGAGCAGTTCCAGATACCTTGTAGTGTGGCTCCCTGTCCAGTGGCATTGAAGCCTGTTGTTACTATTCTAAAAAACAAAGATGGAGCCACGACTTGCCCAGGGTCTCGGCTGTCAAGGAGCTGGAGAACCTGACCACAGCCATCTGCCCTAGTGCCATGTGACATGCATGCAGCATCTCACAGCTGTAGAATCTGGAGACACCAGGTGCCCCTGCATCAGAGGCCTGGCCTTGCCTGCATCCCAGGTCTCTTGGACATGCAGATGTAAGGCACCCCTGGAAAGGCCAAGCGGGCAGGCACCAACCAGGGCAGTTCTGAGCCTCACGCCTGGCAGCCAGGCTCCCAGGTGCGCTCAGCTGCGGCTCAGCTTGGCCTCAGGCTTTTCTCGTGGAGGAGGGTGGGGGTAGCCTTGACCTGGCCACCAAGACCATGCATCAGCCCCAGTCTATCCTAGGCCTAGGACTAAGTTCTGCCCCCGATCACCTCCACTAAAACAGAAGCCCTGCCAGTCGTGTGGCCAGTGAATGCAGCTCTGGCTCCTGAACAAATAGGGAACAGAAGACCCCAGACTAAAAAGCTGTCCGGCCACATCCTGCTCTGCTGATGTTTCCCAAGGAGGAAGCTGAGCCCCAAGGGCCACAGGAAGGCAGGTTGAGGCACCACTGGAGGTCCAAGTAGGGGGCAAGAGATGCCCCACTGAGGTCCAGGCCTGTGGCTCAGGGGAACAGTGTAGACAGGCAGGGACGAGCAAGTCCAAAACTGCAGGTTTATTGGGACTGCACCCAGAGGACAGAGTGGGCTACGTGTCACAATCCTCAGGCACAGCAGCCGTGATGATGAGTGAGGGCTCCAGGACACCTGGGCCAGCGAAGCCCTCCTCGGCACACAGTCTCTGGCTGGGGAGCTGGGTGGCCAGGCCGCCCTGGGCCAGGGACTCCACAATGACCTCGGCGGAGCTCACCTCCAGCTCCGAGGGTGGCTGCAGAGCCACCACCACCATCTTCTCGTCCTCGATGACCAGGTTTCGGAGCTTGCGCTGCCGTGGGTTGTAGTTCTCCACGCGGTCGTGGATCTCCATGTGCCTCCGCAGGTGGGCCTGGGGGGAGTGTGGGTCAGGGTGCGGGCAGCCCAGGGGAGGGGGACCCAGGGCCCTGCCTACCTGCCGTGTGAACTTGTAGCCGCACTCCGTGCACTCGAACTTCCTCACCCCCTTGTGCCGCCTGACATGCACACGTAGCTGCTCCACAGCTGTGGGAGGGACAGGCGGGAAAGTGGCAGGGGACCCCAGCAGCCCAAGGGACCCAGAGAAGCCCCTGCCCCCGTGGGAGACAGAAGTGATGAGCTGCAGGGCCAGTGTGGCTCCCGCCTCCCTGCGCAGACCCCCACACGGGTACCTTTGAAGGTCTTGCCACAGATCTGGCAGAAGTGGGGGCGGCCCTCCTGGTGGCGGCTGGCCACGTGCCTCAGGAGGGGCCCCTTCTCCGTGAAGCGCTGCTCGCAGAACTCACAGCTGAAGGGCCGCTCACCCGTGTGTGTGCGGTTGTGTTTGTCCAGGCTGGCTGCGGGGACAGGGCGGGGCTCAGTGCTGGCCCCAGCCTGGGCCTGGAGCCGGGGGCCTGGGGGCCTCACCTTGGGTGCGGAAGGTCTTGCCACAGAGATGGCACTGGAAGGGCTTCTCCCCCGTGTGCGTGCGCAGGTGCATGTTGAGGTTCGCCTTCTGGGTGAAAGCGTGACTGCAGAACTCACACACATACGGCCGCTCGTTCCTGGTTGGGTGGGGAAATATGGCACCGCCATCACGGAAGGAAGTGGCCCCCTTGCACTCTGCCATGGCCGGGGTTGCGTGGAGCAATGGGGCCTGTGTGTTGCTGGGCAGGAGGCAATACCACCATGTTGGAGCAGGACAGCAGGACAGACGATAGCGTGCCCCTCCACAGAAGGCAGAGCCGAGCTTCCTGGGCTCCTGTGAGAGCGCACCATCTGGAGCGCAGGCCACTGCCGCCCCCCAGCCCCAGCTGCCAAGCTCCAGACCCGGCACACCTGTGCTTGGCCTTGATGTGCATCTGCAGCCCATTGCGGCTCGAGGCCCGGTGCCCACACTCCTCACACACAAACAGCTTCTCCCCACGGTGCTTGAAGGCCTCGTGCAGCTGCAGCTCGGTCCGAGACAGGAAGCACTTGGCACAGGTGGGGCACTACAGGACAGGCAGAGGGAGTAGGGCCAGGTGAGGACAGGGCAGGTCTGCCTGGGAACCCCAAGGGCCCCCGCTGTCTGCCACAGGCAGAAACCACAGGGTCTCTGTCCACCTGGGCCTTCTCATTCCCACCAGCCCCGGCTCCAGCCAGCACTTACTGCATGGGGCTTGGGGGCTCCGTGCAGCTTGATCATGTGGCTCTGCAAGTCTTTCTTCTGCATGAACTGCTGGGAGCAGGAGGAGCACTGCAAACAGGCCCCAAGTCACTGCCATGCAGCCCGTGACCCATCAGGACCCCGTGTGGTCTACCAGAGGGGTGCAGAGCCTGCCCTCCATGGGAGGAGACCAGCCCGGAATATGCCCTGGAGGTGAGGCACTGGCCAGTGACCCTGTGTGGAGTCCATGGATGGCAGGGAGAGGCATGATGGCCATCAAGGGACAAGCTTCCCTGGGGCTCCCTTTCCTCACCAGCCCACAGCCCTGCGAAGCCCTGCAAAGCCGCAAGCCTGACCTTGTAGGGCATCTCCCCCGTGTGCGACACCATGTGCACCCGCAGCTCCATCCTCCGGCGGAAGGTCTCCTGGCACACGGAGCACGTGAAGACCTGGCAGTGCGAGGGGCAGGCAGGGCCGGCATCAGCGGGGGCTTCTGCCTGCTGCGGCAGCCTCTGCCGGGGCTTGCGCTCGCTGCTGGGAAGTCTGCCTGGGGTGGGGGGCGCTAGGGTAGGAGAGGGTGACATGTAACCCGCCTGTCCCGACCGCCACTGAGCACTGCACATGACCATATGCCAGGCCCTTCTCAGGCCCTGGGCCCCCACAGTCACTGGACCCAGCTGTCACCAACAGACCTCTGGAAAGATGGCAGGGTTGCACCGGACCCTGCCCACAGGAGCAACAGCAGGGCCAAAAGGTGTCTGATGGCTCCCCCAGCAGCCCTCAATGCCCCTACTCCAGGATCCCAGGCCATGCTGGACCAAGCAACCTCAAAAGGCTTCCCATTGTGTCCCTCTGGGCTTGTCCCTCCTGCCCTCAGGACCTGGGTCTTCCAGTACCAAGGCACAAACTCCACGACATCCAAGGACACTGCTGCTCTGTTACAGTCCCCATCACAGATGTCCCCCAGGGCCCTTCCCAGGTGGCCTGTGCCCCATCCATGTCCACAGGTACCACCTGAGCCAGCTCCCGAGTACCTGCTCCGAGCGGTTCATGCAGTTCCGGGCTTCGTGCTCCAGGAGGTTCTCCTTCCGGAAGTAACACTTCCCACACTTGGGACACTCAAAAGGTTTCTCCCCAGTGTGCTTCCTGCCAGGAGGAAGGCCACAGGGCTGTGGAGCTGAGGGGCTCCCGGCTCTCCTCACCCAGGGCACCATGTGGCTCCCACAGCAAAGGCTCAATGGGATTCCTGCTGGGAACTCTTTCCCGCCTGCCCGGTCCCCTCCTTTCCTTCAAGCCCTTGTTTAGCCTCGGCCCCAGGTAAGCCTCCCAGGCATGGTCATTCAAAGGGACCACCTGACACTGACACTGTGTGAAGTCCCCAATCGACTTTCTGGCTTATGTCTTCACCTCTGTCACCCTGCTGGGAGATAAGACCCACAGGGGCTTCTGCTTTGTCTGCTGAGTGCCCCAAGAGTCTCTCAGGCACTGGGCCATGTGCTAGAGGAAGGAACTGAATGAACCCTGATCTCGGAGCCCCTGGGCCGCACTGGGAAAGCCCTGGCAACCTGCCAGAGGCCAAGCACTTCTCTCATCCTCCATCACTACATCAGCCGGCACTGTCCCCTGTGACACCAACACTCCGTCCCAGTTCTCAGGGCCACCTGCCACCATACTCAGGGCAGGGACGGATAGAGACTGCCCAGCCCCACTAAGTGCCTGGAGCATCTGTGCAGAACCTGGGCAGCACCAGGATTCCCACACACTGGGGCAACCCAAGATCTCACAGATGTCAGCTGCCCCGAGGCCCAGCAGGGGTGTGGCAGCCCAAGTCTCCCGCCTAGCTACTGCTCCAGGCCATCACTTGCAACTTCCTGGAGCATCACACTGGGACAGATACATGGCACAGCCTAGTCAGCTAAGAAAGTGCCCTGGGACAATCTAGCGACAGCCTAGGCTGGTAACGGTAGGACTAGATGGTGTGTAACTGTCCAGAGAAATGCTCTGCGCTGTCTTGAATTTAGTCAATTTTGGTTATTTAACTATCAATTTATTTACTTTGCTATTTGGAAGGGATGAATGCAGTGTCTTCACACTGACCAACATTCCCCCAGTGGTCTCTTACTTTTTTGAGAAGGGTTTCGGCAAGCCCCTGAGCTGCCCTGGTTGGACTTGAACTTGTGCATAACCCTGAACACTGAGATTACAGGCATGTACCGCCAGCCTGGCTTAATTTCAGTTAAATTAAAATAGCTGCACAGGGCTACTGGTTACCTTACTGGATACTCAGCTTTAAAAAGCTTTTTTTCTTTCTTTTTTTTAATACCAGCAATCAAACTCAGGACCTTGTACTTTCCAGGTAGGTGCTTATACCACTGAGCTACATCCCTGACCCTGACACACAGGCTGTGAAGATCCATTAGTACCCCAGAGCTTGCTTTCAGGGTGTGGTAGCACATGCCTGTACTCCCAGCACTAGGAAGGCTAAGGCAGGAGGATCACTGTAAATTCGACACCAGCCTGAGCTATAAAGTGAACTCAAGGCCAGCCTGAAGTGCATAGTGAGACCCTGTCTCAAAAAGACAAAAGACAACCCAATGTGCAGCATTTTGCCCCAAAGACCTCACTGGCAGCCTTTGGAAACACCTAAGGGCAGGCTGCAGCTCCAGCTCAGGCCTCTGGCAGAAACCAGCTAGGAGTCAAAGTCCACAGCAGCACAGCCAGAAATGGTTCGCAAGGTATCCACACACCGACCCTGGACCCGAAAACTCCCAGTACGGGGGAGGAAGAAGAATCTGACCCAAACTGATGTGTGCACACCCTGACACAAGCATGCCAGTGCCTGGCACTACCCAGACCTGAGACAAGGGCCCAGCCCTGCAGAGTTCAGAAGCGCACTTGCCCCACAAGGAATGGCAGATGGGGAAAAAAAGAGAGAAAAGAGAGTGCTTACCTGTTGTGGACTTTTAGGTAATATTTGCTGAGGAACTTTTTGTGACATGTGGGGCACTCAACAGGCACTGCTGTCCCTTTTCTGTTCTCAGCGGGCTCAACTGCTAGGGAACCTGAACCCAGGGCTTGATTGGCATCACAGGGCTTTCTGGTTACATGTGACTTCCTCCTGGTCAGCACACTCTCGGGCTCCGAGACATAATCACCATCCCCGTCGTCCTCCACTTGAACCACCACTTCCCACTACAACAGAGGAGGCAAGCAGGAAATGTGGGGGGTCACCAAATTAATCAGCAGGGACTATGGGGACCCAGCTCTAATTCTACCCAAACTTCAACCTCAGGAGCTAGTCACCCCAGGGCCCCAAGAGAGACAACATCTGAATCTTGGACTGGGGAAGGAAGTGCCTATATTTATGAGGAACAGGAAGCCTGGCCAGACTTTATGCCCCTAGGGAAATCCCTGCCCACCCTATCCCCAAGGAAGCTGGCAACCACAGATGGCTGTGACCACAGAAAGATCACCTGAGGCCAAAGGCTTTCTATGTTTGGAGAAAGTCTGCTTCTCACAACAAAGATTTACTCTGGGGTTCCAATCACCCCTGAGAAGTGTCCACTCCTCCCCGCTAGTCCTGCCTCCCCAGTTCCAGCACCCAAGGCACAGTACCTCATTACTCCCACCCTGGACACCTTTGGCTTCAAAGGGCCTTGTGGGCATTTTGCAGTCATCCGGGTCCTTGTCCTCTGGGGGACAAGGCTTCACAGCCTGCTTGAGTCTCCCACGGTGGAAGAGGGGGCTCTCGGCCTGAGCAGGGGAACTGAGCTGGAGCCTCTGGGGGCTGTGACTGTCCCTGAGCTCCTGATCCCTGGGAACCAGGCCCAGAGTCCTCGAACCTTCCTCTTCCTCCAAGTTCGTCGGCTCTTCGAGGTGGCTGTCTGCATCCTGAACCGCAGGCTTCCCCAGCCCACTCTGGCCACTCAATGCCTGACCCGTTGAAGTTTTAGGCTGGAAGCTCTGGCACAGTTCCACGGCCTCTGGCACTCGCAACTCCCTGGCTGCCAGGAGCACCTGATCCCGGTTTCCTGAGGTGAGGGCAAGGTGTCCAGTGTAGAAAAAATCCAGAAGGAGGCCAAAGATCTCCGCGAAACCCGCAGGGAGGACGACACTGCCCCCTGACCCATCCCCATAGAGGCTCTGGAAGAAATGGCTGCAGCAGGCAAGAACGCTCCAGTGTGCCTTGAACACCAAGCCCCCCACGTCCAGGGTGGCGTCACAGTACTGGCCCTTCTCCCGCTGCTTGTTGAGCTCCTGCAGAACCCTCACGCTGTGCTGGATGAAGGAGCCGTCCATGGCCTGGAGAAAAAAGAGGAAGGCAGAAGTAACACCCTGGGCGGCCCAACCAAGTAAGCAAGAGAAAGTTCCTGGATTCCGGTAGGGAGAAAGGTGAGGTGAAACAATCCTCAAGCACACAAATCAAAACGAGGGTGTGCGTCAAGGTTAGAGCTTGCAGGGGGAGGACGGGAACGGAATGCCTGTATCGTCCCGGGAGCGGGCAGAGAGGGTTGGCTGGGGAAAAGATTGCGGGACAGGAGGGATGGCAGAGCCAGCATAGGGTCATAAAGGGGTGGGTGCTGGTCGGAAAAATCAAAGTTGGCAAAAGGAGGCGAAGGACAGATGAGGAAATTCGCCGGGCAGAGCCAGAGGACCCCGACTGAGGCAGGGCGGCGGCCCTG
This sequence comes from Hydrochoerus hydrochaeris, assembly GCA_004027455.1. Taxonomy (NCBI): domain Eukaryota; kingdom Metazoa; phylum Chordata; class Mammalia; order Rodentia; family Hydrochaeridae; genus Hydrochoerus; species Hydrochoerus hydrochaeris. Next base: position 93,159 of record PVLA01002802.1, read on the forward strand.
CACAGGTGAACAGAGCCCACGCCGCGCCCACAGAGTGTGAGCTGCCAGCGGAAGGCGACCGCGACCGCGTTACCATCAGCCGCATCAGCAGCCCGCAGCCCCACTCCTGTGCCCAGTTCCCGCCTCACCAAAACCAACAGTCCCCGCGCCCGCTGCACTAGCCACGGCTGGATCGTTGCCGCAATCTACCCACCAAACTATCCGGCAAGACGTGCCCAGCCCACCGTGCGGAGACGCTGCCGGCCGAGTGCCGGAAGTGACGCCACTAGCGCGCCGACAGGCGCACAGCGCCTCGGAAGCGTAAACTTTGTAGTACCGCCCCTGGAGACGGGAACCAAGAAAATAGCCAATGAGATTAGAAGAGGCGAACTGGGTCCACTTCCGCTGCGCAGGTCCCGCGTTCCGGAGTTGCCTAGCAACGCCAAACTTGGTTATGGGCAGCCTGAGTTGAGAGTTCAGACTAGAAGTGAAACACTTTCCCCAAAGCCAAGACGCAAGCACACTTTTCATTTCTTTATTGGCAGCCTGGAGCCTCGGGCTGGACTCTACCGAAAGTTTACACATCGCGAGTCAAGACAGGATCCTGCAAGGCCCTTGGCCAGCTGGCCTTCAAACCATCCAGCAGGGGAAGTTTATACTCTGTCCTGCCTCGTCGGCCCCACCTGTCCCCAGTTCAGGTGGATCCGCAGCGCCTCGTGTAATCTTGGATGGAGGCCTGGAAGTGCTCCGTGTTATTGAGATCTGGGCGGCAGAGGATCACATAGCACTTGGGGAGAAAATAGCCGCTGAAGCCACCGCTCAAGGTGGTCAGCACGACCAGCACGTTGATCGCGGACAGGTACTGGCCCTGGTAGATACTACGCATGGTGAAGAAGGTGATCCAAGATACGAAATTGAGAAGCAGGCTGAAGGTGACACATTTGGCCTCATTGTAGTTCTCTGGAAGATCCTTGCCCAGGTAGCTGCAGGCAAAGGCGCTGACTGAGAGGAAGCCAATGTAGGTGAAAGCCAACAGGAAGCCTGGCGAGTTGGCCTCTGTGCACTCCAGAACCACCAGCTGGGGGAAGCGCTGGTATTCCCTGGTGGGCAGTGGGGTCCACACCACAAGCGAGATTAGACAGATAAGCAGCTGGGCGATTGAGCTGAGCATCACAAACAGACCAGCCCCATGGTTTCGGACCCAGGCATAGTAGGACGTGGGCACCTTGGTGGCAAACTTGAAGATGATGACCAGCTGGAAGGAGCGAATCGTCAGGCAGGACAAGAAGATGGCAAAACTAAGGGAAAAGAGGGCCTGGCGCAGCAGGCACGCAGGTAGTGTGGGTTCCCCAAAGAAGCTGTAGAGGCTGCAGCTGCCCGCTGCCAGGGACCCCAACATGAGGAAGCACAGCCTACCCCCAGCTGACCTCACCACAGGGGTGTCCAGGTGCCAGGCGAACAGACCGGCGGTACCCAGCAGCAGCAGCAGCAACAGTGTATTAGCTGCCAACAGCACCAAAGAGATGGGCTCATACCAAGTCAGAACCACCACCGTGCGTGGGAAGCAGGTGTGGCTGGCCTCAGGTGACCACTCTTCTCTCCCACAAGGCTGGCAGTGGTAGAGGTCTGAAAGGCACAGCAAAGGTTTCTGAGAACCAGGGGAGAGCAGAGTTGTGCTGGGGAAGCAAGGCTGTGCAGGCCTTCCACTGCTGGAAGAGTTGCACCAAACACCTTTATCTTCAAGGCATAGTGAGAGCCATAGGGCCTGAGGCCAGGGGTTCCTCCACTGCCTGTGTTAATTACGGACTCCAGGACACAGGGCGGTTCTACATGGCTCATGATTCCAGAAGGGCTTTGCAAACAGGCCTTTACAGGGTATCTCTGTCTGTATCCCAGTAACCAGCTAGCCCTAAAGAAAGGGCATTTGTGGGGCCGGGGATTTAGTTCAGCAGTATAAGCACCTACCTGGCAAGTACAAGGTTGTGAGTTCAATCCCCGGTACAAAAAAAAGAAAAAAAGGAAGGGCATTTGTATCCTCTCCTCTGTGGCTCCTGGAATCCAGCTCTAGCTACCTAATTTCCTCTCTGGGCTCTACCTTCCATCATTGAGTGGGAAACACTGGACAATTTCTGCTATGGATATGCTACTGGCCAGCTAAGGTGCTGGCTGTGTTTGGCACAGGTAATAGAAGAGACTTTATAGAGGTGAATGGGTTAGTGCCAAGGGAACAGTACCTGGAAAAAGAGATTGAATTCAGGATGAGATGCACCTGCAGGAGCTATGACACGACCGATCTCTGCAGTGGAGGACATACCTTGGTCTGTGGCTTTTAGTCTGTTGTTTCCCCCTACTTGATTGGAATTAAGTCTAGAGACAGGTGCCCTCTGTCCTGTACCTCACTGGCAGCCCTGGTTCTGGGCTGGGTGTCCACCCATGGGGCCTGAACGAGGTCCTGAACCTGCTGTGCAGACCCTGAGAGTGCCGGCCACTTGTTCACTCACCACTCTTGTTGAGGAAGGTCCCAGCCTCACAAGGCACACACTGGAAACAACAATGGTAGAAACCCATAACCACGCGGTGGTGCCCTTCGGCACAGTCTTTGGTACACACAGACGAGGGCACCTGTAAGAAGCCACAGGCATTCTGCCACCACACAGAGCATCCCAGGTCAAGGTTCATGGGTCCTTTTCCCACTCTGGCTAAGCATCATCCCCAAGCCCCTGCCCAGGGCCAGGGATGTAGCTCAGTGGCATAGTGCCTGCCTGGCAAGCACAAGGTCCTGGGTTTGATTCCCAGTACAAAAAAAAAAAAAAAAAAAACCGATAAACTCAATCAAGCTCCTGTCTTATGGCAGCCACCTGGTGAGTGACCATATCCCAATTACCTGGTTGTCCTTTCCATGCCATGGAATATTGGTCTTGTTTATGTCCAGCTGAACAGGAGGCCAAGTTGAGGAGCCAATGACCCTGAAGTTCCACTTGGGCCCGCTCCAGTCCCAGGCAATGATGTTATAGTTACTGAAGGAGTCCCCGTTTTTGTCAAATGTCACAGTGTCCTCATGCAGAAGAAAATTCACCTTGTAGATCTGCTCCAGAAGCTGCAACAAACATCCTGAAGCCACCACAGGCCACATAGACTGGATGTTCCAGAAAGAGGAGTCCCTTCCTTGGGGGCCCCTCCCCTCCTAAGAAGCCACTGGCCTTCCCAACCAGCCTCCTAAGGAAAGGCCTCTAGCAAAGGACACATTTGGTTATTTGTTTTGTATTTTGAGACAGTCTCGCTATGTGCTTCAGGCTGGTCTTGAACTTATTATGTGGCTCAGGCTGGCCTTGTGATCCTCCTGCCTCAGCCTGCAAAGTGTTAGGATTACAAGCGTGCCCCACCACAAGTGGCTACAAAAGACCTTTTTAGAGACAGGGTTTTTTTTTTTTTTTGAGCCATTCAGATTTCTGGGGCATGGAGGGTGCCCCCTCTGTGTGTCTCAGGATGGGCTTCTCTCCCTGATGCAGGGGTCTGGAACTCTCTTACCTGCCAGGGGTAGACCTGGCCCCGGGAACAGGAGCCAGAAGCACAGTCCAGGAGCTGATGAAGGCCATGGGCCACAGCATACACCGCCCGGTACACGTTATAGGCAGAAGTCATGGAGAAGGCCCCCAGTAGGGGCATCTTGTGTGCCGTGAAGGTTTGGCACTCGCTGCAGAGCTGATTGGTGCTGCACCAGGAGCCCCTGGGACAAGGCCTGGGAGCGCCCTTGTCTGCCCGGGCATAGGCCTCTTCAAACTCCTCCAGGCCAGGGATGATCCGCTGCTGGATAGCCACCCCCAGCACCATCCCAATGCCCTGGATGCCAGGCATTCCGCTGATGTGTGTGGAGATGGCCCAGTCCTCCGAGGCGACCCACACCTTGCCAGTTAGGTTGGCCAGCATCACGGAGCCAAAGAACACTCTGGCTAGCCGGCGGATGGCGAAGACCACCACCACAGTGGTCCTGGCCCGGGCCAGGCTGCGCATCATGCCTTGCATGGCCTCGTCGTCCACCCGGGCAGAGAAAGGCACGATTCCCTTGTAGGCGACACAGATCCCCCGCTCGGTGGTCAGCTCCTCCAGTGCCTGCACCCCTTGCTCCCCGTAGTCACCGAAGCTGCCCACTAGGGAGATCCAGACCCACCCGAAACTCTGCAGCAGCAGCACCAGGGTCTCCACCTGGTACCTGTCGCTGGGGATGGTCCGCAGGAAAGAGGGGTACAGTCGCTTCACGCTGAGCACCATGCTGCTGGCCTGGTAGCTGATCTGTAGAGCCCCGTTCAGTCAGGTCAGCAGCAGCAACTGTGACCAAAGACTCCCCCAGTGCCCTGGCCTGTTCTGGGTGTGGGGACAGGGCGAGGACGGAGACCAGGAGAGCTGGCCTCGACACGGGAGACCAGAATGGCACAGGCTCCGGCAAGGCGAGGGGGCAGGGATCAGCCTTGTGGACCTTACAGATATTCTGAGTCTGTGCTCAGAGCACAGGAGTGAGGTACAATTGTGTGTTTGGGGACCGACGGGGCTCCTGCTTGGGACAAGGGCCTTTGCCACGATAGGGCAGGGAGGAGGCCTTAACTCTCAAGCTGAGGGACTTGTCCTTCATCCCGTAAGCCATGGGGAGTCCAGGGGTTGCTCCCCAAGAAGCGGCCCTTGCCCACTCATATTTGGGGGTGCATCTCTCAGTTCATTGAGGAACATGGTGGGAAAGGCTGGGGAGCCCCCAGGAGGCTGGCGGGTCACCCAGATGGGGGTGATGGTGGGGAGAGAGGGTTGGCAGAATGGAGGGTGATGGAGGGATGAATGAAAGGAAGAAGGCGAGACCTTGACAACAGAGGCTGGGTGGGGGCCAAGGGAGGTGCAGGAAGACAGCGCCCCCTGCAGGACGGGGGGAGAGTTCAGCACAGCCAAGGCAAGGAGCGGGTGATGGGGAGAGAGAGAGGGCAGAGTGGGAGCAGGGGCCAAGAGGAGCCTCAGAAAGAGGAGGACTGGCCTAAGAGGTCACAAGTCACGCGAAATACACTGGGCGTGGTGGCACAGGCCTGTAATCTCAGCTTTCTAAGAGGCAGGAGGATGGAAAGTTTGAGCCCAGCCTGGGCAGTTGAGCAAGTTAGGAAAAACTTATCTTAGAAATAAATAAATAAAAACCGGGTGTGGTGGCCCCAGCCCTCGAGAGGTCGAGGCAGGAGACTCCAGGAGTTGAAAGTCGGCCTGAACTATACGAAGCAAGACTCTGACTCAAAAGGGGAGAGGACGCGGGCGTGGTGGCACAAGCCTGTGATCCCAGCACTCAGGAGGCTGAGGCAGGAGGACTGTTGCCAGTTTGAGACCCACCTGGGCTACAAAGTGAGCTCAAGGCCAGCCTGAACTCCGTAACAACACCCTGTCTCAAAAAGACAAAAAAAAAAAAAATGGGGGAGGGGGTGGGGCTGAGCATGAAGACCTGGGGTTCAACCCCCAGAACAGAAAGAAAAAAAAGTCATGCAAAATAGAGGAAGCCCAGAAAGTGTTCGATGGAATCGGAAGTCTTGAAGGCACTGTAGCTCACAGAAGGGGACAGAACTGGGACCCACCATCAGATGACAGGGTCCTCTAGGAAACCCAATCTGGGGAAACTGAAAGGCACGGACTGATGAGGGAAGAGGGGAGGCGGGGGGCCCCGAGGGGCAAGGTGGGTGTCAGGAAGGAGGAAGGGAAGGTGGCAGGCAGGGGAGGGGATTCCCAGGAGGGTGGACATGACACGGGGAGACCAGAAGTCATCTTTAGAGAGAAGGGAGGGGACAAAAGCAGGGTCTTCCCAGTGGCCCAGGGACCCAGACCAGCTTTCAGCGGGCACAGCAGCGCCAGCCACCACCCCAGCCAAGCAGGCTCCAGCTTACCAGGGGCACCAGGAAGGGGCTCAGCAGGGCAGCGACAGTGGCCGAGTCTTCCGTGTCATCAGGCCCAATGAATGCCACCACCTTGGGGGAGTAGTGGTACAGGTCGTCCTGGATCTCCACATGGTGCGTCCCCTGCCGGGACAGCGCGTGCAGCACTGCGTACACTGTGGCCGAGTCAGAGCACGTGTCATAGAGCTCGTACCCCAGGCTGACGTTGGGCAGCAGCGCCGTGGAGTTGTTTATCTGTTCCACACTGAGCCGCATGGCCTGGAAGAGGTGGTAGCCGTGGCCATTGAAGCTGTCAGGCCTGGGGGGAGACCCCAACAAGAGTGAGGGGTCCAGGTGTCCGTGGGTCCCCAGCATTCCAGCACTCCAGAGGTTGATGCCAAGAAGGGACTACTGGGTTCATCTTCCTGGGGTGCAAGCACCACGTCCTCAGCACAGGTCCCAAAGCTACACACAGCCTCAGCAGGTGTGGACAGGCCTGGGAAGGGGCCAGGCGCGTGGTGGAGAAACACCACTCACTACTCAGGCCCCTCTCAGAGGAGCATATTAGATTGGAAGGCACAGGAGTCCTGTCGTGTGCCAGGCGTGCGGGTGCAAGCCATAATCCCAGCAGTCAGGAGGCCTAGCAGGAGGACCAAGGCCCTTGGCAGAATTACCAAGGAGACCCCGTGTCAGAAAAAAACAAACCAAACCACCAACAACAAGATAGAGAAGTAGTGTAGTAAAAAGCCAAAACTAGGATTCTCCAGAGAAAGAGAACTAACAGGACATGGAGGGTAGGAGAGATAGACAGACAGACAGATACTTAAGGACCAGGCCCACAGATAACCCAGAACTCTCAGGCTGAGCCAGCAGGCCAGACACTCTGCTACATGCTCACATTGCAATCTTGAGTCCAAAGTCAGAAATCCCCTCTTTTCCAGAACCTTCGTCCTTGTCTCTGAAGTTCTTCAACTGATTGGGTGAGGTCCACCCACAGTGTGGCAGGTCAGTCACCTGCTCCTGTCCATGTACTGGCGGAGGACACGGGATGCTAGCGTCTACAAAGCACCTTCACAGCAACATGGGGACCGGGGTTTGACACACCGAGGGTCTGTGTGCCTTGCCACCTCTGCTTCATGACACCTGCTCCACAGCCTCCCTGTTTCCACCACTCTGGTCCCACATTGCTCAAAGGAAGCTGCCCCCTTCGCTGTGGACACCCTCCTGCCATTGTCCGGGCTGCCGTCTCCTGTCCTCCCCACCACCCCTTCTCCCCCCTCCCCCCCGCCACCTGCAGCTCTCTGGCCTGGGCCTCATTGCCAGGGTCGCTTCCTCCTGGCCGACAGCGCCCTCGAGCCTCACAGGTCCACGCAGTACACACACACTTGTGGGAGCCCGAGCTGGACATGGTGAAGTTGCAGAGCACAGGGACGTCCGGCTGGGCTGGGAAAGCTCCAGTGCACAGCGCTCTGAAGCCAAGATGACACTGCAACCCAGGCGGCCGAGAACATGGGCTGCTGACACCCCTACCCAGGAGCAGAGAGCAGACGGTTCTCCTAACTGGCAAAATCCACTGCTGGGGGGAGTCTTTGACTCCCAAGGTCCTGCTCAGTTCCTACCTACCTCAGTATCCCCTTCCTTTGTTTGAAAACCAAATAAATATGAGCTGTCCCGTGAAGCTCTTTGTCTTTATGCCTGAGAGAAACACAGAGTTCTGACTTTGCTGGACACCCCCTACTGTTCTCGCTCATTTAAGCCATTCACTATCCATTCATTGTGATCAGGGCTAGTCTGAGACCCCTGTAGCCACTGACTTCTTTAAAAGAAAACCAGAGCCAAGTGTGGAGGTGCACGCCTGTCATCCCATCCCTCAGGAGGCTGAGGCAGGAGGATGGCAAGTTCAAGCCCAGCCTGGACAACTCAGAGATTTAGCAAGACCCTGTCTCCAAATGTAAAGGGCTGAGGATGAGACTCAATGTGAAGGCTCTGAGTTAAGTCCCCAGCACCAAAACAACAACAAACAAAGAAAAGCTGTAGGTTTTCTGTCTCAACCTCTTAGTTCTACATAATGCATCATTGGTAAGCCTGGAAGCATCTCTCTGTCCCACCCCATGGGGACAACTCTTGCCACTTGGCAGAAGAGCCAGGGCACTGGATGGAGTTAGGATACAATGCACAGTGATGGCAGGGACAGAACTGCATCAGGACACCGTGGCTGGCGGGTTTCCCTGGGTGTGGCTGGCACTCAGAGGTGGCAACTGTAGCTGGATGTGGAGGGGCAGGGCAGTAGCTCAAGGGGCAGTGCAGAAGTAGGCAGGAGGCCCCACAGCCACAGGTCCCCCGAAGCCATCCTTGGGGGGCCCTCACTCACCTGTCGCAGAGGGTCACCTGGGGACTGTGTCTCACGTACAGACAGTCACTGTGGAGAGGGAACAGGCCTGCGAGGAGGTAATCACCAGGGAGGGTGAACTCGAGGGATGAAGCTGCTTCCCGGCAGCTGAGAGCCCGGCAGTACGTCAGGGTCAGCAGCAGGCAGAGCAGGCGAGTCACCCGAGGAACATGCCGGCCCCGCGCCCCTGTGCCCAGCATGGCCGAGGCACCCTCTGACAAGGACAGATGGCAGCTGCCCTGACACCTGGCAGCTTCGTGCCCCCGACAGGGGCGGGACTGGAGCCCGGTTGTTGAAAGTGGGCTGTTTTCTCTCGGTGATCCAGGCCTGCAGTTCCACTCAGGAACTGGGCAGGGCCCAGAGCAGGGATGCAAAGCAGGTGGCGCCTATCGACCCCTCCTCTGGATGGTCACGGTCTCTGCCCTGGCCCTGGCTCAAGAAGAGAGACAGAGGCTGGGACACTGCTTCCCTGGGTGCTGCAGGGCCCAGGGCGTGGTGAGTTGCTGTCAGGGACATGCAGGCTGGTTTTATTTTGTTTTTGTTTGAGACAGGGTCTTGCTATGTAGCTCAGGCTAGCCTAGAATTTAAGGTTAGGGTTATTAACGTGATCCTCCTGCCTCAGCCTCCCCGAGTGCTGTGAGTACAGACATACACCATCCAGTGACACAGGGTCTTGCTGTTTCTCAGACTGGTCTTGAACTTCCCGGACCAGGTGATCTTCCTGCTTTCACCTGCCTTTACTAGTAACTGGTACTACAGATGAGGTTCACTGTGTCCACAAGCTGCAGGCTTTTAGAACTCTTTACCCTGGCTTCAGGTTACCAAATGAGACAGGGCTTTGAGTTGAGATCCCTGCACTCAGTCCTCAGTTTTCTGATTCTGAAATACTGAGCGAATCGTCATACTTGAGTGTTGTTATCCACGGTGGCTCTCTTCAAGCCCGAGACAAATACACGCAAATTTAAGGTATGCAAATAGTCTGAATTTGTTTTAAATGGCAGTCAGGGGCATTTTCTTCAGGGGGAAAAAAAGGCTCAGGTGGATTTCCGGAAAGGTGGCCCCATGGTTGGACGCGGAGTTTCTAGCTTTCGCTTGCAATCGCCCGGAGTGGGACTTTGCATAATGTAAATGGGGGTTCACCATAAGACACTAGGGTTCCGCAGGTCTGCGGAGCTCCCGATGCACTCCCGGAGGTCGTTGGCAGAGGGCGCGAGCTGTTCCGCAACCGCTCGTAGGAGTAGTAAGATTGGCCAGAGCGATCGGCGAGATCTCGCGAGATCGTCTCGGGGCAGCCGCCGGCGGCACAGTATGGCGGATGCGGTGTCTCCTCTCCGGCGGGGTCCCGGTCGCCCCACGTGGGTGCGGGCCCGCAAGGCTCGGCCCCAGCTGATGCTGGACCGTCGGTCCCGCCGCAGGCTCGGGACCCTGGGCAAGTGTGGCCGACGGCGGCTGAAACGACGCCTGCTGCAGGCCCAGGCGGCCGGCGCGGACTGGAGAGAGGGCGACTGCTCGGGGGCGCTCTCCGAGACCCCCCGGAAGCCCAAGGCCGCGGCCCCCAGCCCGACCCCGCGCCCGCTCCCCGGCCCGCTCCCCGCGACAGCCGCAGCCACCCCCTCCGCCCTCCCCATCCCACCAGTGCGAGCGGCGGGGCTGGGCCGCGTGCTGCTGCTGCTGCCGGCGGACCAGGTGGGTCCCCTGGGGCTGGAGGGTGGAGACGCAGCCCGGGAACCCAGGTCCCCCGGGCCATTGGTTCCTTGGTGGCTCAGTTCCCGCCGAATTCCTCCAACTGTAGGTCGGTTTCAGGTCCCGACTCTTTTGCTAAGCGGTCTCCAGGGTTTCCCAATTGAAAGACTTGAAACCTAGCAAAAATACTAAACTGTATTTACTGGTCGCTCAGTCCTAAGTGTAGTGTTGCAGGTATTCGAACCCTTTTAGCACTCCCATCTCTCTGGATTAATTGCCATTGTCTCTAAGGTGTGTCAGGATGAAGAAACAGTTTAGGTGACCAGCCTGAGATTATACCTGGTCGGCCTCTGGTCTGGGAGAATGCTCCTTGCATCTTGGTCGGAAGTGAAAACCCAGTAAGTGGGCAGTTTGTGAGGACGGGTTGGCAGGGTCATTGTGGACCCTGTGGGCAGCAGAGCTGTTTTTCCCCATAGAATATGATCTTTGGTTAATTTCTTCTTTTCTTTCTCTTTTTTCTTTCTTTTTTTTTTTTTTTTTTTTCTGTATTGGGGATCCAACTCACGACCCTCACACTTGCCAGGCAGGCTCTGTGCTGCCGAGCTATATCCCTGGCTGATCACTGATGAAAAATACGATGTGTTGATCACAGTGTAATGTTACTGAGCAGTCTGCTGTCCTTTGATATGTGAGTGGCAAGCTATTGATTTTGGGGAATGAAACTCCCGACCTACTATGTCCAGTATGAGTTTATGTACTCTGAAATCGAAGAATGAATTTTAGTTTATGTACTCTGAAATCGAAGAATGAATTTTAGGAACAACGGAGATTAAGAGCAGAATGTATTTATTAAGAGAAAGAAAGCTTCTGTCAGAGAGACAGAAGGGTCTCGAGCAGGTTGCCAATGACTGTCTTTTCCAGGAACATTTTATAGAGTAAAATCATGGGGTAAGGTGGGGAAAACTGGGAACTCACAAGGCAGATGGGCATAAGGTGGGACAGAACTATGGTTAACCAATAGGATTAATCGTTAAGGTAAAATTGTTTAAGTTGGGGGCAAATGGGGAAGTGAGTCACATAGAAAGCCGGCATTCTTAGAGAGCAGTGACTCTTCCCTTGCTGGTTGGAATGGTGGCTCCTGACTTCCCCAGGGTGACAGGGAACTATTTAGAATATCAGCCCTTAGGATGTGGATGCATTTGCTTGGTCTTTTGTCTTGAGGCCTGGCCCACAGCAGGAGGTGCCTGTCTCTCCCTTAGTTGCAAGGTGTCTGCACTGGCTCCTTTGAGGACCCAGCCCTGTCTCACTGCCTATAACACTAAGACCTTAGAATTTTCAGTCTTTAGTGACAGGATCTCTAATGTTTTTTTCTTTCTTTCCTCCCTGTTAGGGTTTTACTTTTAGCGGGATCTGCCGAATGACTTGCCTCTATGGTCAGGTGGAAGTGTTGGGTTTTGTCATCAGCCAAGGCCAGCCTGCCCATGACATCTTTTCCACCTATACCCACTCCTCCCTGACAATCAACACAGTCCATTACGCCATGCCTGAGAAGAGCAAGAAGGACATCAGAAGGGAAGCCCGGGCTTTGCTCAGGCCGCATCTTAACCTGGGTAATGAGAACTGGGGAAGTTAATGAGGGCCTTCTGTAAGGAGCTGATAATAATATTGTATTGTATTGTATTGTATTGTATTGTATTGTATTGTATTGTATTTTTTTATTGTAAATACTTGAAGTTGGCTGTTCCTTTTTTTTTTTGCTACTGGGATTTGAACTCATGACCTTGCACTTGCAGGCAGGCGCTGCTGAGCTAAATCCCCAGTCCGGTTTCTAAGAATTAAAGTACCACTGTTTTGACTATTTCTCACTTCCTAGAGATCTTCTAAGGCCGCAACTGACTAGATGGATTGACACCCCCTCAGAAGTGTTCCTACTCTGCTGCATTCTCCCGGAAAAGATTCCCAAATGTGATTCCTGCCATCAGAAAGTTGATAGTTTAGCAGAGAACAGGCAACCTTCAAGGGGGAGAGTTTGGCAGCAGTTACTACTTCTCAGGTGTTTTACTTTTCTCTTTACAGAGGACAGATCTTGGGCAATGAAAAATTTTTCTCCTCTGTGTTCCATTGTGCTGCTAGAACGTTTGAAGAGCACCACTGTAAACTTCATAACCAGCTACCCAGGCACGTCTGCTGTTTTTGAGCAAGAGGTAATAACTGGCTCTCATGGAGTGTTGCCAATCACTTATGCCAAAGCAGTCACATCTGATGTGTGTGGGGGACATTTTCCTGGAAGATCCGTCTGTCCTGTCAGATGGCCTGACAGAGCATCACCCATGTCTGCACTTCAGAGATCATTAGTGCAGAAAGAAAAATTAGGAAAAATGGTTCTCCTTTCCTTCCTCAGTTTCAGTTCCCTGCTAAAGCACCATTCATGTGGTAGCTGGTTTCTTCAGAGGTGTTTTTGTTCTGTTTTTGTTATTTTTGATGCTAGGGATTAAATCTGGGGTCTCACACTGAGCTACATCCCAATTCTTACTTTGAGACAGGGTCTCACTAAGTTGCCATGCTGTGCTGAAACTTGCAGTTCTCCTGCTTCAGCCTCCCAGAGTGCTGGGATTACTGGCCTGTACCACCACACCTAGTTTCACATGGTGGTTGTTAATGGTTTTATTTTTGAAATGTGCTTGCTGGTGCATCTCTCTCTTTCCTCACCTCTGGTCTTTGCTGGTCATATTGTTAGGTTCCTATTGTCAAGTTCCATGGCTGTGACTGTATCCCATGAGCCATCAGGTAGACACTAGGATCAGCAAGTGGGCTGGGGGAGGGGAGGGGAGGAACTGCAGAGCCTGGAATGCAGCTCAGTGGAGAACACCTGCTTACCATGAGGGAGGCCTGGGGCTCGATCCCCAGCACCGAAACGAGTCATGGAGCAGCGCCAGGGGACACCCCCACCTCCCACCCCACCCCTGTCTAGGTGTGTGGAGTTGCCATTCACTGAGCCTGGGTCCTGTGGCAGGAGCTGGGTGCCTTCTGTTATCTGCTCTCCCCTGCCAGGGTGGGTGCCTTTTTGGTGTCCAGCTGCAGACTGGACAATGAGCTGAGTCCGGGGAGACTAGAACTGTCCCCTAGGGAGCCCGCAGCAGAGAGGACGGCTGAGAGTAGGGCTGGAGGCCCGGAGGACCGGGCCTGGTACTCGGAGGAGGCAGCAGAGGAGCCAGAGTGAGAAGGCGCTGTCTGGGGGTTCAAAAGCCCAGGGTCGGAGGGCTTCCAGGGAGGCAGAGGACGGAGCCCCAGGAGAGGAGCCCCTGAGGGAGGGCTTGGTAGTGAGGCATCTGCCATGGTCGTGGTTGGGGCAGATGTGATGGGGGTGTGTTTTCCTTCCACTGGGGTTGAAGGCACTGATAGTGAGGAGGGGGAAAGCACCCCAGAGAGGGGAGAGGGCCCTGAGGCCACCACAAGGGAGCCTGGTTCCTGGCCAGAGAGGGTGGTGACAGGATCTCTTCTGGAGTTTCCCAGCACACAGGAAATAGAACTAAAGTTATGACTAAGTGGGAGCAGGTAGTGGGTGGGCCTTTCTGTTTTCTTTTGAAAGGAGATGTCAGTGAATTGCTTGGGCTGGCCTCAGATTTGTGATCCTCCTGCCTCAGCCTCCCAAGTAGCCAGGGTTACCAGTACACACCAGCGTTATCAGCACTTTCCACCTTTCCTCTTTTCTGGAACTTAGTTATCTGCCGCTATCGCTTTATTCCTGAAGCTCTGTTTCCTGTGGGGTGGGAGGGTGCCCTCTTTAGAGACAGCATCTCACTGTGTGGTCCAGTGTGCTGTTGAACTTGCTGTCAGCTCAGGCTGGGCTCAGAGATTCTCCTGCCTCAGGCTCCTCAGTGCTGTACCACACAGGACCCAGCTTCTGTTACTGTTTTGTTTATTTTACTGTACTTTATTTTTTGTGGTTCTGGGGGTTGAGGCCTTCACAGTGAGCTGCAGCCCCAGTCTTTTCTACTTTTTGAGACAGGGTCTTGCTAAGCCGCTGTGTTTTTCAGGCTGGGCTTGAATTTGCAATCCTCTTGTGTCAGCCTCCCAAATCTTGAGATGACAGGTGTGTACCACCACGCCCTACTGACGACGTTTCTTTTTCTTCTTTTTTAACTTTGTTTTTTTTTTTCGTTTGTTTGTTTTTTGGTTTTTTTTGGTACTGGTGATGGAACTCGGGATCTTGAACTTTCAAGGGCAAGTGCTTGTGCCACTGAGCTAAATCCCTGGCCCTTGACTTTTTCCTATTGTGCTCATTTTTTTCACTTCCGTGCATGTTTCCTGTGGAGGGAACGTGAGCTCCCAGAGCTGCACACGTCATAGAGTTGGCTGACAGATTTTTTTTTTTTTTCAATCGGTACCAGGGATTGAACTCAGGACTGCGTGCTTGCAAGGCAGGTGCTTATGCCGCTGAGCTAAATCCCCAGCCCTTTGGCTGACGGATTTACTGGGAACAGTCAGAGAAAAGTGGGGAGCAAAGGCCAGTGTAAGTGCCTGCCTGGCAAGCGTGAGGTCATGAGTTCGATCCCCAGTACAAAGAAAGGGGCGGGGGAGAGCAGATTCATTTTCAGTAACGCCCAGCTGTGTGCGACTTGGGAATTGAGAAATGAAGGGCCCAATGTGCGCTGCTCTCACCTCCTCTCTTGTGTCTTGGATCCCAAAGCCCACATCCCAGCTCACTGCCGAATGTTTAGTCCTGAGGTCTATCGGCATCAAAAGAGAGAAAAAGAGGAAAGGGCTGCTGTTAACGGCGAGCACCCTCTCGGCCCTGGAGGAGCTAGTGAGTGTGTCCTGCGGTGAGTGACCCGGGGTGGACCCGAGTGCTCTGGCGCCACGGCTCCCATGGACTGAGGCACAGGGCTGAGCAGGCCTGTGTTCGTCTCTTCCCAGAGGAGGCAGACGGCTGCCCCATCATCCTAGTCTGCGGCCCGCAGGACGTGGGAAAGTCCACCTTCAATAGGTGCCTGATCAACCAGCTGCTAAACAGGTGAGTGAGCGCCCCTCGGGTGGTCGTGTTGTGGGAAACCAGGACTGAACCTGATGGCAGACACGCAGGCACCCAGCAGTTGGGAGGCAGCGCCTGAATATGCCAGCAGGCTGGAGAGACCGAGTTCCACATCACCAGCCCCGTCACGAAAGGCTGGTAGCAGGTTATTTTATAACTGGTTCCAAAGGCTGGGTCACATGTTGTTAGGCAGATTTACTTTGGACAAGTTTAGTTGGGGATTTCTTAAGGATCAAGAATCAATCTTTATCTGGGTGTAGTGACGCTCACCTGTAATCCCAGCACTTGGGAGGCTGAGGCAGGAGGATTGTGGTACAGTCAAGACCATGTTAGGCTACAAAGTGAGCTCAAGGCCAGCCTGAACTGCATAGGGAGACCCTGTTTCAACAAGACAAAAAAGGGCCAGGGGTTTAGCTCAGTGGCATAAATTCCTGCCTGGCAAGCACAAGGTCATGAGTTCAATCCCCGGTACCAAAAAAAAAAAAAAGAATCATCTTTATTTATTTTTACATACTTTTTTTTTTTTTTTTGCAGTACCAGGGATTGAACTCATGACCTCGTGCTTGCCAGGCAGGTGTTTATACCACTGAGCTAAATTCCCAGCCCCTTTATTTATTTTTTTAAACTTTGTTTATTTTTCAGTTATTGTCTTTATTTTTATTTATTTGTTTATTTGTACCAGGGATTGAACTCATGATCTTGTGCTTGCCAGGCAGGCACTTACGCCACTGAGCTCAATCCCTGGCCAATCATTGTCTTTAATTGAGCTGGTTTGTCCTTGAAGCGAGCTAGCCACCCTTGGTGCACTAGAGCACCTCCTGGCTGAGGTGTGTCTGTCTTACAAGCCACAGCTGGTGTGCGGCCTAGGGCCCCGAGAGCCGGCTGAGTCTGCGTGGGCTGGACCTGCCTCTCCTACTCTGTCTTAATACTGTCAGGTTGTAAGTTTTAAAATTTCCTTTATACCCAATTCCCAGGACCCAGAAAGAAAGAAAACAGACAGTGTCCTGTAGAGCAGCACCCCAGTTGTGGCGTGAAGCAGGGCAGCACTGGGGGACGCGGCAGGAGGCAGCCTGGCTTCTGGGCAGGGGCTGTGCGGCTGTGTGCCGTGTGTCCATTTGTCCAGATGACAGTTTAGACTCTTGGATTCTGGGGCGGGACTGCACTGTGCCTGTGCCTGTGTCATGGCAGGTGCCACCTAAATGGCCACGGGGAAGGGGCCGTGCCCGCATGGACGCCGTGTCCCCGCATCCTGTTTTTCTTTTCCAAACAGTGAAGCTCAGTGAAATTTTGCTATCTTAATTAATGTTTCCAGCATTTCCTGCATTGACTACTTGGAATGTGATCTGGGCCAGACAGAATTCACTCCGCCGGGCTGCATCTCTCTACTGAACATTACAGAACCAGTTCTGGGTAGGTGCTACCTGTGTCTCGCATGACTTGGATTTATGAAATTCAGAGTTGATGATACTTACCCCAAACTCAGTCTGTAAGAGGAACAGTGGACCTCCCCCAACACACTTACAGTCTTTGATTGTTTTTGGTTTTTCTGTTTGTTTGTTTGTTTGTTTGTTTGAGATAAGGTCTTACTGTGTGTGGCCCAGGCTGGCCTCAGATTTATGAGGATCGCCCTCTCTCAGCCTCTGGAGTGCTGGAATTACGTGTGTGTGCCACCACACCTGGCAAGAGGAGGATTTTGTATTGCCACCATTTCTTGCTCTTCTCTGGGGAGATCTTTATACCTCTTGGGCTTGTGATTTCTTGTCACACAAATGCTTAGGTTGCCCAGCGGAGCCCCGTCTTCTTGTCACTGGGTCCTCATGACACCTCACTTTTCTAAGTTCCCCCTTTTTCCTGCTCTGCACTCAGCGCGTGCTGCCCCTCCGCCTGGCCTACATGCTCCCTGATTCCTTCTAAGGGAGCAAAGATCCAGGTCCCGGGACGCTGCTTCCCCTGGGAATGTCCCAGCTTCAGGGTCCCGCTGTGAACAGGCAGGAAACACCGAGATATGTGCACGTCGAGGTTGTGTGCACCTCACAGCTGCCCGTCCCTGGCCACTCATGTTTCTTTGTTACCTAGAGACTCGAGGACAAAGCCGAGTCCCCATGGTAGCCCAGGGTCCAGTCCAGCTCCAGGTTTTATTGTGCTTTTCACTCTGTGTTTGCAAATCCTGTTCCAGGAGTGGGAAACCTGGCTGTGATTATACTTAACACACCCACATGTTTTTCCAGTGTCCCTGTGTGTGACCAGGCTCCCAGCTCTGCCAGCCGTCTCCTCAGACCATCTTCTCCTGGGCCCCACTCTGCTGGCCCTGCCACCTGTGGCTCTATCCTCACTTGGGCAGTTTCTGTTGTAGCAAGACAGAATGTTCTAGGGGGTTCTTGTTGTTACTTCTGGTTCTAGGGATTTTATTTTATTTATTTTGGAAGCAGTCTCACTGTGTAGTTCAGGCTTCCTCAAGCTCGAGGCAATCCTCCTGCCTCAGCCTCCCAAGTACACAGGTTAGCAAGGCTCAAGTGTGTGTGGCGCCATTCCAGGCCCAGAGATCGAGTCCAGAGCCTTACACAGCACAGGCAGGTGCCTTCCATCTACCCCATCACCGCCACTTACCTGCCCTGCTGTCTCCCTAGGCCCACCTTACACCCACCAGAGGACACCACAGAAGATGGTGTATTATGGGAAACCTTCTTGCAAAAACAACTATGAGAACTACATCGATATAATCAAATATGTGTTCAACGCATACAGGAGAGAGGCCCCGCTGATTGTCAACACAATGGGCTGGGTGACAGGTGACCCCGCGGACGGGACCTGGGGAGGGTGGCTGGTGGAATGCACGTTCCTGGACCCCGACGCTGTCCCATCCACTCCACCGGCTCAAGGCGGCTCCTCTGTCCTGAGCACAGATGCCAATTGCTGAGCCCTCCTCGCAGGAGCTGCCTTGTGGCTCTCCTGCCGCCGCAGCCCGTCAGTGGCTGTCAGTTTTCCTTGTGACGGTGCATCTGGGCTGCATGGTGCCAGGCGCCACAGTGTTTAATGCCCTCACCTGTCACCGGCTCCTCGGGTCGGTCTCCGTCCTGACTTTGCCGTGGGCTGCCATAAACTCAGGAGGCGGAGCTCTGTGTCGTAGCCTGAGTTCTTTTCTTTTCTTTTTTTTTTTTTTTTTTTTGAATCGGGGATTGAACTCACAACCTCCCACTTGCCAGGCTGATGCTTACACCACTGAGCTAAATCCCCTGCCTGAGTTCTTTTCATTTCTACCCGGGCTGGGGGTCTCTGGGTTGCTTTGTTTTTACTGATTTCCTTACTTTTCTGTTCACAACTTCTGTGGCGCCCCACAGTGCCATCCGTGGTGGCCGTGCCGCCGCATTCCCACCCACGCCGCTCACTCCACACCCTCCCTAGCCCTTGTTCTCTGTCGTCCTTTTGGTGATAGCTGTCCCAGCTAAATGGAGTGATGTTGCCTTGGGATTTTGTTTGGTTTTGTTTTGTTTTACTTTTGGTTTTTTATATCTTATTTTTTGAGATGGGGTCTCTGTGTGTAGTTCAGGCTGGCCTTAAATTGGAGACCTCCCACCTTAGCCTCCCAAGTGTGGGATCACAGGTGTGCGCCTCCACACCCAGCTTTGCCTTATTCTTACTGGTCCCAGGCTGGCCTGAAATTTGTGATCCTCCTGCCTCAGCTGCCTGAGCAGGGTGGCTTCCAGGCATGTTGCTGTGTGCCCGGCAAGCAAGTTTTGTCTCAGGCCTGGGTGCCCACACGGTGCTGGCGCCTGTCCTGGCTCTGCAGGGCCAGTCTGCTCATGGCGTCCCTCCCCGCACCACCCCGCAGATGAAGGCCTGCTGCTCCTCATTGACCTCATCCGGCTGCTGTCGCCCAGCCACGTGGTGCAGTTCAGCTCCGCCCAGCACAAGCAGATGCCCGACCTCTGCCCGGGCTATGTGGATGACATGGATGGGCTCTACACCAAGAGCAAGGCCCGGGGCCAGGCGCACGGCTTCCTGCTCCCGGAGTTCGTGGACGGCTTAGAGTTTGCCGATGAGGAGAAGGACAGCACAGCCCTCTTTACTGGACATAAGTTGTTGCGCGTGAATTCAGAGTTTTGCTGCCGAAAAACTTCACGGAATCGGTGAGTCAACAACTGTTTGGCTGAAGAATTTTGTTTCCCTCAGTTGAACAAAGATTTTTTTGTTTGTTTGGATGATACTGATGATCGAATGCAAGGCTTTGGACATGCTAGGAAGCTCTTTACCACTAAGCTGCATCCTTGGCCCTTTCATAGTACGAGATAAGGCCTCGGTAAATTGTCCAGGCTGGGCCGGGCATGGTGCCGCATACCTGAGTCCCAGCACTCAGCCGAGACAGGCAGATTGTCACAAGTTCAAGGCCAGCCTGGGCAATTTAGACAGTGCAAGACCCTGCCTACTTCAGTAAATGAGGGAATCAGTGAAGAGATGGTTGGGGGGGAGCTGGGGACGTAGCTCGGCCTAAAGGCCCTGGCTTCAGTCCTGCCTGCCGGGGGTCCTGTGTGTTCCAGAATTGTCACCTATGCGTTGATGTTTCAGTTTGTGCGTGGGGCAGGTGTGGGGAGAAGTCTACTTATAATGTTGTGATTGATTTATTTAGTTTATTCTAAACTTTTCTTTCAGGGCCTCACATAACAAGATATTCCGAGACCTGACAGTGTTGGCATACCTTGCCCAGCTGCTGCCTCCCATACCCAGGCCGCTACGTCCTCTGCATGGCCTCACACCCTATCAGGTAATGGGGTGCTTCCTGTGCACCAGGCACTCTCAGGGTCCATTGGTCCTCAGCACCCCACAACGTGGGTCTTTTGCTCGTCCCATTGCCAGATGCCAAAACAGCTGCAGAGAGGCTAGGTGACCCTGCAGGGTTGGCAGAGCCAGCATCCGCCCGAGGCAGCCAGCTCAGGGCTGCAGCCCAAGGCCTGTGGGACTCAGTCTCTCACACGTGCCCTGGGGCCATGTGAGTCTGTAGGGTGTTGCAGGACCGGTCAGCCTTCCTCTAGCACTTGGGACTCCAACCTTGGGCCTAAGCAAGCGCTCACTCCCCATCACTCTGCTAAGTCCTGATGCCAGGCATGCAACTCGGAGCCCTGGCTGCGGAGACTTCTTTTGGACGGAAGCCCCACAGTGTTAGGGTTCGGGCTGACGAAAGAGTGGGAATGCTGGGAGGCCGAGGTGGGTGGAGCGTCACGGGTCTGAGGTCAACGTGAGCTTCCTAGTGATCTCCTGTCAAAGAGAGGAAGGGTCAAATTCCCGATGGGAAGCACTTCTGCTCTTTTGGTGCAGGGCTTGAGCCCAGGGCCCCGTGCCTGCTACATAACCACTCACCCACCAAGCAGCGCCCTGGCCCGGGCTGCGTGTGTGGAGTGCGCTAGGCCCTGCACCTGCATTAGCCCTGCTACTTCCACTGGGTTTCATAGGTGCTGAAACCAACCCTGGTGCTGAGTCAGTTCACACACAGCGCCAGGATGGGCTTGGACTGGGCTTCAGAACCTGCCTGCCAGTGGGTTTTTTTTTCCCTTTTTGGGCACATACTTGTATTCCAGCTCCCTGAGAGGCTGAGGCAGTGGGGTCACCAGTTCATGGACAACCTGGGCCACCTGGTCAGGTCAAGACCAGCCTGAACTCCACGAGGAGATCCTGATTCACAACAACAGAAAGTGCAAGTAATTTCTGCACTGATGGAGCTGAGCCACATGTTTATTTTCCAGGTTCCTTTCAACGCCGTTGCACTGAGGGTCACGCATTCTGACGTTGCCCCCACCCACATCCTGTACGCGGTCAATGCCAGCTGGCTGGGGCTGTGCAGGATCCTGGACGATGTCCGTGGCTACGCAAAGGGGCCCATCCTGCTGGCCCAGACACCCATCTGCGACTGTGTGGGCTTTGGTGAGTCCCTCCCCTGCCATGGCCACAACAGGTCCCGACTGTGCTCCAGGCTGCCAGACTCCTTGGTCCCACGCTGAGTCCCCCTCCAGTTGGTGCTGCCTCCACCCTGCCCCCTCGGGGCGTCCTCTGTAATCTGGGGCCCCTTTGGTCTCCCACGCAGGTTGCTGGCTGCTTCCGGGTCAGGTTTGGTACTCGGAGATCCTGGCTCCGCTGTGGCACCTCCCCTTGGAAGCCCAAAGCCCCTGTTTGCAGAGGAGCCGGTGTCCGCTCCCTTGTCACCCTGCAGTCAGGTGACTTGATACAGATGTGACTGTGTCACTGCCTGTGGTGTCCAGCAGGCCTTGCCCCCAGCTCCACGGCCGATCCTGTCTTACCTGATCTAAGGCTTCCTGAGACCAGGACCATCAGGGTGGAGATTTGGGGTTTCTGACAGGGCAGCACTCTAACTGCACTGGAGCCCTTGCTTCTGCCACCAGCAGAGTGGCAGTGGGAGGTGTGGTGGCCAGGGCAGGTGTGACCGTACACGGCCCGTGTTGCAGGGCTCTGCAGGGGCATCGACATGGAGAAGCGGCTGTACCACATCCTCACCCCGGTGCCGCCGGAGGAGCTGCGGAGCGTGAACTGCCTGCTGGTCGGTGCCGTCTCCCTCCCGCCGTGTGTCTTCACCAGTCAGGTGAGCAGGGAGCCAGGATCTGGGTCCAGGCGAGGTTCTGGTGGTGGCGGTGGGGACCTGGCTGAGAGGTGGGGCATGGTGAGGACCCAAGGGGTCCTCCTAGGCAGCTGGCATGGGCTGAGCGTGGGGAGGCCAGCAGCAGGTACTGTGTCTGGGGTGCCCCGCACAGCCGGCCCCTGGGCCCCATGGTCCTCCATGTTTCTGTTCCAGCGCGGGCTCAAGGGGGCGATCCCCTACGTGACGACAGATTACAATTTAAACCTTCCCGGAGCGTCGGGAAAAATCGGGGAAAGAGACAGTGATAAACAGAAGCTGCCCAAAGGGAAACTGCACCCCAGGTCCAAGTTCCAGCGGAAGATGAGGTTTCTTAGGGCGAAGGATGCCGCAGCCCAGCCAGACCACAGCGCAGCGGAGGTGTACCCACCACAGGCCTGCTCTGCACAAGACTCCTGAGCCCTTCAGGGCAGGTGGCCAGGGACCCGGTGGCCAGGGTCCCGGTGGCCAGGGACCTGGCTTCCCTGTCACCGTCCTCTCACCAGCCTCATCACTGCCCTCCCGCTTGGCCACGCTCTGGCTGTTGGGAGCATTTTCTGCAGTAGCAGAAAACACACGAGGAGTTAGAAAGCTCTTCAAGGACCTGCCTGTTGGGACCAGGATAAAAAGCAGGAGTCTGGGCCCCAAGGTGCCCGGGAAGGCGGGCAGGCTGGACCTGAGAGCACGGGGAAGTGCGGGTCAGAGCCGCTTCCCACCCGGTTCTCCTGTCCTGTAGGTGGAGCCGGGGCTTGGGACCCCTGCAAGGGGAGCAGCTCCAGGACTGCGGTCGGCCAGGCCTGGGTCTGTCTGTCCTGGCAGGCAGGCCCCTCCTTGTCCTCCCAGAAGTGGTCTCATGAGCAAGAGCGAGGGGCTGAGTCCCAGTCTGTGTGGTGGAGGAGCTACCAAGGGCCTTGTGACGACGCAGCCTGCTGAGCCCCCGCGGTGTGGGGTGCTCCCATACAGTCACCTGTCCTTGCTGACCTTGCCCTCCACATTCTGGACCCAAGCACAGGGCTGGGATTCAGCTCAGGCCCCATCCAATGATTCTGGCTGTGTGAAGCCCAGCTTCTCAGGTGTCACTCACAGCTCATTTTGGCCCCTGGCTGTCTCCTCTCCTGACCTTGCAAAGAATTTGAAGGCAGCCACCCCCCTTCCCACCTTCTTGCCTCTATCCCAAGTCCACCTGAGGTCTTGAGGCCCGCAGCACTGAGCTTTGCTGTCAGTGCCGTGGGTGGGGGAAGGTGTGCCCGCCGGGGGCGCCCTGAACTGCTGTCAGGTGGCTGTGGGCCTAGCTGTTGGAGGAATCCTGGCATTTGGAGGTTTCTGCCTGGCACTGGGGGAGGGACGGAGGGTCCCTTGTGCTGTGCAGTTTATGTTTTTGAGACCAAGTCTCTAGCTCAGGCTACCTTTGGACCCTGGTCCTTCTGCCTCAGCCTCCTAAGTGCCGGGATTACAGGTGTGTGTCACATGCACAGCTCAGAGGCTGATGTCATTAAGATGTAGTCTGGGGGGAGGGGTGGATTCAGGACCAAATCCAGGAGCCTGGATGCTTTGTGCAGAGTCTTAAGGCCCTAGATTGCTGGGCTGGGCCTCCAAGAGTGTCGGGATTCCAGCCCCTGGCAGCCACACCAGTGGTTTTAATTGAGCAATAGATGGGTCCCTTTTGTCAGGTTTGGGTGGCGACGGTGCGTTCAGCAGCCTGCTGTGTGATGGTGGTGCTCTGAGCCGGAATTCTAGCTCCACCACTTCGGGCACCGTCCCTTTGAGGGAGGTGGGTGACTGCATCAGGGCGTGGTGGCAGCACACGCCCCTGATGAGGGCAGCCACAAATTGGAAGCCAGCCCAAGCTGCAGAGCAAGACCCTGTCTCAACACCCCCTACCCCCAAAAGCTGTGTAGCCAGACCTGTGTGCTACCGTGGGGATGGAGCAGCTGCTCTCCTCGTGGTCCATGCCGTGCCCGGTCTCTGGTGACGGTGCCGTGACTCCCGGGGCACAGCCGAGTGAGGCTAGACCCCTAGCAAGCGCACCCCAGGGCTGCATGGTTGCAATGCTCACAAGTGTCCTGCCTCTGGCAAATGCCACCAATGTCACTCCTGGGGGCTTTTACCACCCCCGCTGTGGCTTTTCCTGTTGTAGTCTGCGTCTCTAGGAAGCGATCCTGCCCCAGTGCGGCTGGCTCCGGGCACTGGGGCCTTGCGCCTGCTGTTCCTTTGTGTGTTTTATACAGTTGTGTCCTGGTCCCTGTACAGTTTCTAACACCTTCCATTTGTATGTGAACTTCTGCATCATTAAAGGTCTTTGAGAACTGAGTTTAGTTGTGTACTCTTGTTATTATAATCTCATAACTAGATAATTTTATGCCATACTTAAATGCTTAGAGGAATCATGGTAAACCACTGGATAAAGAAAGTTGAAAGGCAGTTAATGAATTTGGGGGGCCGGTGCCTGGACTGCCAGGGCACCCCAAGCTTGTCAGCATGACCTGTGCTGGGTGTTTCTTCCTGTCCAGCCCTCTCTGTCCCTCCAAGCTGCCTTAGTGTGGAAAGGGGAGGGGAGCCACTCCCCAAAGAGCCCCCTTCCTGCCCTACGGATTACGCCCAGGGTGCTCTTCACTGTTCCACCCCAGACCGTATTAATTTTTGAGACACGGTCTTGCCAAACTGCTGAGTCTGAACTTGTGATCCTCCTGCCTCAGCCTTGAAAGTAGCTGAGATTACTGGTTTGTGTCTCAGTGCCCAACTCTCAAAGGTGAAGGAGTTGGCCCCATACCGGGCCCTGTGCTGGTGACAGCAAGGAGAGCTTAGCCCTGCTGTCCCCGCCAGCCCCTGACCCCAGCAGCCTAGCAGAGCAGTACTGGACTGAGAAGCCCAGTGGAGCAGCAGCTGGAGAAACAAGCGGCCTTCTGCACACTGGAGCCGGCGCCCTCAGCCCCTGGAAAAAGCCCTGGTGAAGTCCAGTGTCCTCAACCTTGTGAGGAAGGTACAGGCGCAGGCAGCAGGGCTAACTGCAGATGCCAAGAGCCCCGTGAGCAGCCCCTTGGGGATCAGCAAACAGCAGAGCCAGCAGCCCAGGCACCTGGCCTGGAAGCACAGGGTCACCATAGCAGCTGGCCCTGATGCCTTAGCACTGGGGCTGGCTGGGGTTGCTCCAAGGCACGAGATCCCCTGAGTCCAGGCTGGGACTGTCCCTGCCTAGAGAGGGCCTGAGCCCTTCCTGCTCCCAGCTCCTACAGAGCAACTGCTGTGACTCCTGGGATCAGGACAAAGGTCCCCAAGGCTATCGATCCCGGAGGAGGAAGGCCCTTTGCACACAGCAGACTGGGCAAAGCCTGCTCGGTTCCAGTGGGTCAAATGCCCAGCACCCAAAGGACCCGTGCTGAGGGGAGCAGGCTGGCAGGGCCGCCAGCTTTGCAGATCCCCGTGCTGTGGATTCAGCTGGGGCCACAGCCATCACCCCAGCCACTCTGGTGGCTGAGGCAGGAGAGGATATGAGTTGGAGGCCAGCCTGGGCAATGTAGCAAGAGCCTGTCTCAAAAAAACAAAAATGACTCCAAAACTTAGGATGGAGCTCAGAGCGCAGACGTCAGAGCCTCCCAGCCCAGATGTTTTACCATTTGAAGGCGACTGTAGCCCCCAACACATGTTCTGTGCACCAGAGTTAGCAGGATGGGCTGGACTAGCTTCCAGCCCTGCCTCTGCAGCCCTGGCAGGAAGACCTGTGAACTCCTCTTCCTTCTTTTCTCATCTTTTCTTTCTTCCACTTTTCTTGTAGTTCTGGGGATTGAACCCGGGGCTTTTGCACTGAGCTGCAGTCCAGCCTTTTTTTAATCTTTTATCAGGGTCCCGCTAAATCTCTACATTGCCCAGGTCGACTCAAACTTGCGATCCTGCCTCAGCCTCCCAGGAGGCTGGAATGACAGGTGAGCACCACCTGCACAGCCCAAAACCTATCTGAGAGCCGGATGTTCGTGGTGGCGCACACCTGTCATCCCAGCACTCTGGAGGCTGAGGCAGGAGGATCATTGCAAGTTCGAGACCCGCCTGGGCTACAAAGTGAACTGGAGGCCATCGTGAACTGTATGGCAAGACTCCGTCTCAAAAAGATGGGAAGACAGATCTGAGAAGCAGCCGGAAGAAGAGCTCCCCAAGCTGGGGCTTGGCCCGCTCTGTGCCCCACACACAGATGACCGCTGGGCATTGTCTGGTGCAATGTCACTGAAGTTGTGTGACCAAGTCAGCAACTGTGTCACAGGAACTCGAGAGTCCCGTGACCAATGTCCAGTTAGTTCAAGGTCCATCCCTGTGTGTCCCGCTGAAGGGAGCTCGTGTCCAGTGGGTGGGAGGTGGGTGACAGTCTCTGGGAAGGTCCCGAATCGCTTCCAGGCGAAGGTAAATGCACACCACATGGACCTCTTGCTCTGCTTCTAAAGCAAAACATTTTTCAGGGTGTGGCAGCTCCTGTAACCCTAGCACTTGGGAGGCTGAGGCAGGATCGCTTGACCATAGGAGCACAAGCCAGCCCAGGCGACACAGTCACACCTCAGCCTATCTAAAAAAAAAAAATTTTAAATTCCAATAAAGGGACCAGGGATGTAGCTCAGTGGTGTGATGCCTGCTGCCTGGTAAGCATAAGGTCGTGGGTTTGATTCCTGGAACAACAACAAAAAAAAGCCAGTAAAGAATTAAAATGCCAAATGCAAACCACACTACATTCTGTGTGTTGTTTGTTTGTTCTGGGAGTGGGGGTTGAACCCCAGGCTCAGCATAGGTCCACCGAGCTCATGCTCTGTCACCAAGTGATACTGCAGTGTCCACCTGCTTCCAAGGGTCCCATTCTGACCTTCAGACAGCCACTTATTCTGCTGTCCATCATCTGCTGGCCTTCCGCACTCTCTGGGTCCATTCACCACCATCGTGAGCTTGTCCTGGCCTCCGGGTGGATGGCTGGACATCTCTCTCCTGGTCCATGCCCATCCCCGGAGTGCTCGGCCCTTGGCAGAGGACCTGGGCAACTGTGGCCAGAGACATCAGGCCCTGGACTTCCCTGGGCAGAGCCAGAGAGCTCACTGACCTTTCTTGTCTGCTCTAACCCTGCAAAGAACCCCTGCCAGTAAAGGGGCTTTTTGTTTTTTGGGTTGTTTGCTTGTTTTTTGATCTTTTTAAGACAGGGTCTTGCTATGCAGTTCAGGCTGGCCTTGAGTTTACTTTGTAGCCCAGGCTGGTCTCAAACTCACATCGATCCTCCTGCCTCAGCCTCCCAAGTGCTGGGATTATAGCAGTAAAGGAGTTTTTGCACTAGAGATTGAGCCCAAGGTCTTCAATCTGAGCTTTTTTTTTTTTTAAATCCATTTTATTTCAAATAGAAAAAAAAAGTTTTTTGCGAAACATGTCCAGCAGGGGCAACATGGTACATACATCGTGCGTTGTTCCCCAGCCTTTTCATCTTTTTTAAGTTTTGCGACACAGTCTCACTATACAGTTTTAAGACAGTAGTCTAGCTGGCCTTGAACTCACTAGGAGCCCAGGTGGCAATCCTCCTGCCTCAGCCTCTTTGGTGCCAGGGTTACAGACATGTGTCACCATGCCCAGCTTGATATTTTAAAGATTTAATATTTTTTCCCATCTAGCTTTTTGATTATCCCAGACAGGAAGTTTGGTCTGATTTATCTTATCTACCATCATACGAATGGCCTAAATCAGGGGTGGCGAACCTATGGCACCCGTGCCCCAGTGGGCTGTTTGTAACATTGAAAGTTCTAAAATTGCCTGGTGTGGTGGCCCATGCCTGTAATCCCAGCACTCGGGAGGCTGAGGCAGGACGATCATTGTGAGTTCGAGACCAGCCTGGGCTACAAAGTGAGCTCAAGGCCAGCCTGAACTGCATAGCAAGACCCTGTCTCAAAAAAAAAAAAAAAAAAAGTAAGTTCTAAAATTTTCACCATCACTGGCCTAAAGGGTCAACATACTTAGCATATTGTCCGTTTGTGACTTGTTTTATTTATTTATTTAGTTTTTGGTACTGGAGATCGAACTCACTACCTTGTGCTTACAAAGCAGGCACTTAAACCACTGAGCTAAATCCCCAGCCCTGTGACTTGTTTTATCCAGGACTTTGGAAGGATTTTTCTTTTTTTGTACTGGGACTCAAACTCAGGACCTTAAGCTTGCCAGGCAGGCACTCTGCACTGGGTTAATTTCCCAGCCCTTTGGAGGGATTTTTAAGCCCTCCCCTCCCCCAAGAAATGATTTGTCCAGACAATGTGATGAATGCTATAATCCCAGTGCTCCATAGGCTGAGACAGGAGGAGCTCCAGCTTCAGCCTGGGATACATAGCAAGTGAGATCCCATCTTTATTGTTAATTTTTATTTATTTTTGTGGGGGTTTTTTTGAGACAGTCTCACTATGTAGTTATGGTGGCATGGAACTCACTATGTAGCCCAGGCTAGCTTCAAACTGGAAGTGATCTTCCTGCCTTGGCCTCCTGAGCAGCTAGGATTGCAGGTGTGAACCATCATGCCTAGCACGGGCCAGCCATTCCCACATCCCAGCTGTCCTGGAAGTCCAGGAGCCTGGCCAGAAGCCCGTGTTCCCTGGACCCATATGGCCTCCGGAGGGCCACCCACTGCGTCTGTCTAGCCAGGTTCAAATGTTTGTACTGCCAGCAGCTGGCAAGGACCCTGGAATGTGGCCACCATGTCAGGGCCACAGACACCCCTTGGGGACACAGTTTCTCTTTCCACCTGGGCATGGGATGGCCAAGGGGTCTCAGCTTCTCCGGGGACAGTGACCAGACCCAAGTCCTCCCCACAGGGCGAGGGTCCCTGCAAGAGTCAGGAGTGACTGAGTCCAAGCTCCAGTCAGCAAGTGTCCCACAGCCCCACTCCAGGCCTGGCTGGCCTCAGCCAAGCCAAGCGCTGCCTGCAGGGTGCACCCAGCACAGAGGCAGCCGGTGCGGCTGAGGCCACAGCACCGCGGCTATGGGAGGAGCCATTGGCCCCACTTGGAAGGCAGAGGGTGGCCAGGCCTGAGGGGGATACAGATTATTGTCTTGTTGTTGCTGTTATTATCAGTATTACTATTAGTTGAGACAGGGTCCTATTATGTAGGTGAGGCTGGCCTTGAACTCACCGTATGCCCCGGGCTGGGCTTGAACTCTCTCTCAGCGACTCTCCTGCCTCAGCCTCTTGTGTCTATCACCACGCCCACCAGGAGCAGGTTGTTAACCAATGCATGATTTTTTTTTCTCATTTGTATTCTGTCCTTGTTGTGGTAGGTGACCATTGTCCCCGAGCCTCCACCCCATGTGGCCCTGAGTGTGAAAGTCTCTATTTGGATTAACTCCCTTAATCCCCAGAGCCACCTTGAGAGGTGGTACTGTGAGGTCCCCTGCTGCACAATGACAAATCAGAGAGGTCAAGCAACTTGCCTGAGGTGGCACAGCCAATGGGAGCCAGGCTTTGAACTCGGTCATGCAGCTGGTGCCAGAGGGAGACAACAGCGAGGGTGGGACCCAGGCAGGACATCTGTGGCCTGAGCCTGGGCCAGTGCAGGGACCTCCTGGAGGGAGAACTGAGAGTGGGGGGGGGGGTGCCGCTGGTGCCTGGCCAGCCACCCCAGATGCCCTTGTCCCTGGCTGCGGTGGGAGGTGTGGTGACAGTCAGGCCAGCTGGGGCTAGACAGCCAGCGAGGGGTCCCACAAGGCACAAGGGGGCGCCGCTGAGCCAGTGTGAACTCCCGGGCTCCTGGGCCTTGGTCCTGGTGGCTGGGGGTGACCTGTGCCTTCTGGACTGGGAGCCTCGGGCTGGCCTGTCAGGTGGGGTCAGGTCAGGACGGGAGGTCTCATTCACTGCCCCAGCTCAGGGCTGTCCCCATTCTACAGAGCAGGAAACTGAGGCTGCTTCCTTCAGGTCACCGAGGGCTGCCACAGGGAGTTGGAGGTGCAGGGCGGGCGGACAGAGGGCAGGCAGCGTCTGTCCACACCATGCATTCGGAGGGGCCGGGTCTGTGCTGCACCCCGGACCCTACCATTCACTCTCCCGTGGTGCTGCCTGGCCCGCACACTGAGGAGGGTCGGCCTCCACCCAGCCGGGCCCTGGTGCTGGTGAGCGGGAAGCCGCGTCTTCTCTTCTCCTGGAGCCCGGGTCTGGGTCGGGTGGGAGGCAGCAGGTGAGACTGGACGGGGGCTCCCACCTGGCTGTGTTGCCCTGTGACGCCTGGGTGCGGTTAGCTCCTAAGAGCCACCGGGGAGCCGCCCCGCAAGGCCACCTGACACCACACAGCCGGCGTCTCCCGGCTGCCCTGGGGCCTGCAGGCGGCATCCCACACTGGCAGGGGTGGAAGGGATGTGGCCACCTGCCCGAGTGTCTCAGCTGGACCTTGTCTGGGAGGGAGAGGATGGGGAAGGGACCACTGCGTCCTCCTCACCTTGGGGTGAGAGCTGGCCCTCTGCCAGGCTCTGCAAAGCCATTTTAGAGATGTGGACCTCGAGGCTTTGAGATGCCCCCCAACGAGGGTGCAACTGGGCTGAGCCCCGAGCCAGGTCCTGCCCATGGGGGAAAGGCTCGTCCTTCCGGCTGAAGGGTAGAGGGGTCCCGAGAGGCCAGGGAGGGGAGCCAGCACTGGGGTCTGTCTGTCTGTCAGCGCAGCTTCCTGGGAGGTGGCCTGTGTGACCTGTTCTTCTTCCTCTTTTGGCCTCTTACTCAGCAAGACCTGCACGGGGCCCTGTCCAGGCCCCTGACCCGGACTTCCGCCCTCCAGGAAGCCGATGCAGCTGGCAGAGGGTGTGACCCTCTCCCCGTCTCCAACTCCCCAGCCCTCTCCTTGGGCCCTGCCCAGCCCCTGGGCAGCAGCTCAGAAGGCTCCAGGGTGGGAGTAAAAGGCGAACTCTGTATCCCATAGCCCCAAAGGAGCAGCCCCAGGAGTGGGCATAGCCCACGGGGCTCAGCTGCACCCAGAGGGGCCTGAAGAGGGACTGGGGGAGGTGAGGGCAGGAGTGGAGGCCTGTGCCTCTTCCTGGGCCTGAGGTCTCAGGATGGTTCTCACTCCCTGGCCTCAGCTTCTCCATCTCTATGATGGGCTGAGGATCAAGGGACATACACAGCAGGCGCAGTGTCACACACCTATAATCTCACCACTCTAGGAGGCTGAGGCAGGAGGATCACAGGTTTGAATTCAGCCTGGGCAACTTAGCAATTTAGGGAGACTTCTGTCTCAAAATGAAATGGGCACAGCCCTGGGGGTGCAGCTCAGTGTGAAGGCTCCGGGTTCTATCCCCAGGGCTGCAACCCATCGACTGGTGACCCATAGTCCAACATTTAAAAAGGAGAGCTGCGTGGGCAGTGTCCAGTGGGGCATCCAGCCCTGGGGAGTGGAGGTGTCATTCCTGTGATGGCCCAGGCCAGGACAGCAGAAGCAGGCTGCACAGGCCCCGGGCCAGCCGTCAGAGGGACGACTGCCCTGGTCCACACCAGCATCCCCTCCCCGGCGTCCTCGGAGTGGAGTGGGGCAGAGGCAGTGAGGTGAGAAATGGGCTCAGGGTGAGGCTGCGGGAGTGCCGGGGTTGGGCTAGCAACACCTCCTCTCCTCTCTGCAGTGCTGGGGCCCTGGGGAGGCAGGAAGGAGCCCTGTTCACCAGCAGGATGCTCGGGCCTGGGGGTCCTGGACTTGGCGGGTGTGGACAGTGGCACCTGGGCTGGGTCGAGGGTCCAGACCTCCCATTTCTGTAGCCCAGCTCTGCCAGGGTCGGTGTTGGTGGGACATGGGTGGTCTTGACCCCCAAACTTGGGTCTGATGCCCTCCGCAAACACTAGCAGGCTCCCCGATACCCTTGGGCTCTGGCACAAGCCACGTCGGGGGGCCGAGCTCCAGGCCCAGGGCCCCACACTGTCCTTTCTGGCCGGCGCTGGCATCTGGTTCCAATGACTGCAGCCTTGTCTTGGCACTGGGGTCTGTGCCAGGGTCTGCAGGCTGCCTGGGTGACCCTGCCACATAGGAGAGTGGAGCTGTCTGCTGCCAGCGCCCTCTGCGAGGCCTTGTGTCCATGCGCCACCGCAAGTGAGCTCCACTGGACACTGGCTCCACCCACACTGGGCTTGGCTTCTCTAGCTGAGGAGGTTTGGCGACCTGGCCCTGCCCAGTCGGAGCCCAGCGCCAGGCGCCCTTTGCCCTCCTGGGTTTCCCTACTGCCCTGCAACCTCCGGCCTTCTCCCAGGTGCTTCCCCAGGTCCTCAGATTGGCTCTGAGACCACAATCCTGAGCTCAAACCCAAGCCCGCTTCTGAGAGCTGGACTCAGTGTCCTCAGCCGTGCTGTGGGGACAACACCCAACCCTGTGGAAATCCACTGTGACAGAGGTCACTCAGCCACATGGCAGAGGGCAGAGGTCCTCACAGGAGGCTACCTTGGCTTGTTATTTTCTTTCTTCCTTTTTTAATTTTCTGGCAGTGCTGAGGATGGAACCCCGAGTCCTCCCACTGAGCTATGTCCCCAGCTCTTTGTATTTTGAGACAGGCTGTTGGTAAATCAGTAAAATAAATCAGGTATGGTGGCTCGCACCTATAATCCCAGCACTTGGCTGAGGCAGAAGGATTGCTGAGTTCAAGACCAGCCTGGGCTACATAGTTGAGGGGAACCTGAACTGTACAATGAGATCTTGTCTCAAAAAATCAAAACAAAAAAACAAACAAAATAAATCACTAAGATGCCTGAGCTGTACTCACCTTATGATCCTCCTGCCTCAGCCTCCCAGAGTGCTAGGACTACAGGTCTGCAGTGCTGTACCTGGCTCCTGGTTATTTTGTACTTTGAAGATATATGTTATTTTTCTAAGATTCTAGAGTACTTTCACTGGTGATTTTGCATTTTCTACCCATCGAGCTGGCCTTACACCCCTCTGGTTCTTTTTGTGGGTGCCTCCACCCCCAGCTCTCCTAGATCTAGCCCCCCCCCAGCCCCATACACCTGCCCTTTACCCTTTCTCCACCCTGGCCTAGTGCCCCATGGGCCCAGGAGTGGCACTACCATCCATGTGGGCAAGACTGAGGAGGGAGGCAGGGAGGGGAGCAGCCTGGTGGGGTGGCCAGAAGAGGGCTCTCCGTGTGCCCCAGAAGCTGAGCCAGGCCACTAGGCAGCCTGAAGGAGGACTGGGCAGCAGCTGCAGCCTGAGGCCCCTGGAGGCCCTGCTCGGGCTGGGGCTCAGCAGAGAACAAGTGGCAGCTTTTGGGGAGCAGGCTGGGGACCCTCGGGCACCCCCACAGTTGCTCCCATGCCCACTGGGCACAGTGGGGGCAGCAGGGAGGGGTGAGGTCAGCGGTCAGCTGGGAGCCGGAATGGCTCCTCCGACAGCACATTTTTGTCCTCTGAAAACTTATCTTTGCACAGCCGTGGTGAAACAATCGTGCTCTTTCCCGGGCCCTGCAGTCCCCAGACGGCCGGCCCATCTCGGCGGGGGCTTCGGGAAGGCGAAATTTGTAAAATGTCTGTAGGAGGGGAAGAAAGGCGCTTTGTGTGGGGCTGGGGCCCTGGCCATTGGTCAGCTCCAAGGCCCCCGGCCGCTCCCAGAACGCTCCCCTCCCGGGGAGGCTGCCGTGCCCACCGTGGTCCCCGCAGCCCCTCTCAGCCAGCATCTGTTACATCCAGGCCTCAGGGACTCAGGTCCCTGGGGCCTCCAGCCTCAGAGGGGCGGGGGCGGCCCCCTCCAGGCCTCGGCATGTTCCTGTACTGGAGGAAGCGGGGTGCCTATGAGCTGGAGGCGCTGCCCGGGGACCTGGCTGAGCTGGGGCTGGGGGCTGTGGAGCGCTTCTCTTGGACCTCCAGCATGGACATCATCGAGGACCTCAAGGGTAGGTGTGGCCTGTGGCCTCAGGGGCCTGGGGCCCACTCCCTGCCATGTGCAGGTGGAGGGGGACAGAGCCCTGCCTGAGGGCCACCCCTAGAGGGGTGGGGGTAACCATGGAGCCCACACTGGGCACGGGGCCCTGCACTGGGGCTGGACCTGCAGCTCGTGGCCACTGATGGCCCAGTCCAGTTCCGGGCTCCAGTTCTGGGCTCTGACTGCCTCACACCCTGGCAATCAGGCCTCACAGTTCCTTGGGGCTGTGCTGTGGGATGACTCCTTCTGGAATGTTCAGTTCCAGCTCTGGACACAGGTCATCCATGTTACAGTTGAGGAAACCCATGCACTGTGAGATCTAGCGTCTTAAGAGCCGGGACAGACAGGCATGGAGGTCCTTGCCTGTCATCCTAGTATTCTGGGAGGCTGAGGCAGGAGAATTGCAAGTTTGGGCCCAGCCTGGACAACTTAGCAAATTAGTAAGTTTGTGTCTCAAAATAAAGCCTGTGGTAGGTTGGTAGAGCATTAGCCTAGCACGTGGGAGGACCTGGGACTGATCCCAAGCAGTTTATTTGCTTTATTTTCATTTATTTATTTATTTATTTATTTATTTTTATTTTTGGTACCGGGATCAAACTTGTGCCGCACCAACCCCACACCCTTGATACACTCCAGCCCAGCTGGATCCCAGGCAGTCACAAGAAGGAGAATAATGGAATCTCCATGTTGTCCTGAGGGGTCCTCTGCTTCCTGGGGCTCACTAGGGCGGAGAGGAAGCCCCACCTGTGCTGGCTTCATTGTTACCAGCTCCATCTTAGCCCAGGGCCCACCCAACCCTGGGACACCTACGTCCTTGGGCCAGGCTCTTCCCTAGCCTGACCCTGTGGCTGCAGGGCCTGAAGAGTCATCATCAGGCCTGGGGCTCTGGGGGCAGTGGGAGGGACCCCCCCAGACCACAAGGGAAGGGAGCTGGGCACCACTGTCCCAGAAGGGGGTGGCTTCTCAGGAGCCATGAATGACCCAGGTCCCCATGCTGGTTGGACCAGTGCCTGGCTGTGGGCTGGTAGAAGTTGGCTGCTTGGTGGGGTGGGACTGGCACTGTGCCCACCTGGGCCTTCGAGTTGGGCGCTGTCTGAGGCGTGGGCAGGAGGCTGCAGGGCAGGGCTGTGTGAGGAGCTGACCTCCCTACCTGGGTCTCGGGCCATGCAGGGTGCGGACGGGCCAGGCAGGAGGCGGGCACTGGGTGGAGACAGTGGGTGTCGATGGGCCTGGTGCAGGGCAGAGCTCTGGTCCTCTCAGCTGGGGCAGGATGGTAACATGTGGGAGTCCTATCTGCTGTATGTATGGGGGTCCCTGCATGACCAGAGCCTGGCCTTGGGCCACGTCATCAGTCCCACACCAGGCAGGGAGGCCTGGTGCAGCTGGTCTCACCATGGCCCCCCAGGCAGAAACTCCCCTGGGAGTGTAGGGGTCACGGTTTTTGAGGTGTCATCTTCCTCAGGCCTTGGCTGTGTATTCTCTGCACCCGTTGCTCCTGTGTGACTTGGGGTCACACAGTGTGAACAAAGTACACAGCAGAGGGTTAAATGAAAACGTATTCAGGGGAAGTAAAAGGAATTAAAATGTGTTATGTACATGGTGAATTTAGTCATCACGTACTGCAAATAGATGCTAATAAAACTTTTTTTTTCCTTGTCTGTTTGAGACAGGGTCTTGCTATGCAGGTCAGATTGGCCTTGAGCTCACTTTGTAGCCCAGGCTGTTTTCCAACTTGCAGTGATCCTCCTGACTCAGCCTCTAGAGTGCTGGGATGACAGGTGTGAGCCACCACGCCTGGTTTAAATAAAAGTTTTGATCTTTTTTTTTTGGTAGCGGGGATTGAACTAAATAAAAGTTTTAAAACTACATAAAAATTAAAAAATTTATTACGGTAAAAGACACATTGCCATTAATATACTCCAGAATACTCCTCTGGCTTTGAACCCGCTCACTCTGTCTTTCTTGCCACATTTGAAGCAGTTCTTGCCTGAGCCTTTTTTTACACGCTGCAGTCGCGCATCACCCAGCGGGAAGGCAGGCCCCTCAAACACGACGCCGCGTCCATGTCCAGCTGGCTCGCCAGATCTGGCGCTGCATAATTTCTGGCTTTTCCCTAAAGTCAAAATGACCGTGAAAGGAAAATGTTAACGCATTCAAGACACTGAGGCTGTCAGGCATGGCCGTGGCACACGCCTGTTGTCCCAGCACTCGGGAGGCTGAGGCAGGAGGAATGCTGTGAGTTCTGTGGGCTACAGAGTAGGTTCAAGGCCAGCCTTCATGACGTAACAAGACCCTGTCTCTAAAAAGCAAAACAAAACACAAACACATCGCGGCCGGCAGAACACACCAGGAAGGAGGACTGCAGAGCTGCTGCAGACAGTGGCACGAGGAATGGATGAGTGAGCATGAAGCGAGGGGAGGACTTAGAGGGGAGACCGCCAGTGTGTCTTTTACTGTACTAAATCATTTTTTTTTTTTGGTACCAGAAATTGAACTCAGGACCTTGCACTTTCCAGGCAGGCGCTTGTGCCGCTGACCCAAATCCCCAGCCCCTACTGTACTACATTTTTATAAATCAGGTCTGACCCTCACTGTATTTCATGATCACACCTGTGGAACCCCCATCCCTCCCGCCTCTGGAGGTCCACACTGACCACCTCCTCCAGCTCCGGGGCTCCCTGATCACAGCCACTCACATGTGCACACACGCACCCCTCTTTCAGCCCTGGCCCCTGGCCTCTCCATGGACTCCCTCTGGGGCAGACATATTCTTGGTGTCCCCTTTATTCTGGGGCAGCTCGGTCAGGTCACCAACGGTGGCACTCAGACCCTTCCCCAGCCTGGACCCTGGGGCCTGGACCCTGGGGCCTGGC
Organism: Hydrochoerus hydrochaeris; assembly: GCA_004027455.1. Lineage (NCBI taxonomy): Eukaryota > Metazoa > Chordata > Mammalia > Rodentia > Hydrochaeridae > Hydrochoerus > Hydrochoerus hydrochaeris. The sequence continues at coordinate 129,492 of PVLA01002802.1, forward strand.
CCCTGCTGGCCCACACGTGCCTAGCCCTGTGCCCCCCCAAGGCTGGCGGGGAGGCCCTGGTGCTCACAGAGATGTCGGGTGATGGCACGTGAGCAGGTCGGGGGAGGACTCAGGCGGTGGAGGGTATGCTGCGCACACAGCTGCCTGCATGGGCCTGGTCCCTGCCGCCAGCTGGCCCCTGGCCCCGGTCCCTGTGGTGGGTGTTGGGCTGCACTGGCCCAAGCCCAGGTGGCGGTGGGGCTCCTGCATGCATCGTGTCTCTCTGGAATCCATATTGCAAACCTATGTCTGCAGCCCGGCTCCTGTTCCTCCCTTAGTGACTCTTGGTTCCGCCGGGGCGTTTGGGAGGAAGCCCATGGCGGGTGGATGGACACATGGGCAAATGCTCATGGCAGGCTCGGTCAAAGGAAGTGGCCGCCTGGCCATGGGCCTGCGAGTGGGAATCGTGCAGGCCATTTCTCTGGCCCTGGGGTGGAATTCTGAGAGGGTCCTCCCACCTCATGGGACTGTGCCCGGGAGAAGTGAGGGTCAGGCAGTGGTTAGGATCCTCCACTGGGGGACAGCGCCCGTGATGGTGCTGGGCTACAGGCCAGAGCCACACCCTTCCTGGGGTCCCCCTTAACTGCTGTGCCCCAAGACACCCCAGGGTCCTGGGGAAAGTGGCTCAGGGCTCATTTGCTCCAAGCATCCTCAGAGGACCTGCCTATGTCCAGGGTAGGGGTGACAGGTGTCTGGGACCACAGCCATTTGCCCAAGATGTTCCCCTCTTCCTTTGGGCAAAGTTTGGGTGGAATCTTGCCTTCCCCAGGGACCCCAGTGAAGGTGTCCAGCTGGGCAGAGCCTGGGGCAGCTGCCCAGGCTCCCAGGAGGGCAGGGCACTGCTGTGTCCTGGGAAGGGCGGCCTTCTTGACGCCTGGTCTGGGTGGGGCAGGAGTGGGTTGGGAGGCTCTGCCCTCTTGGGGGCGAGGGTTCATGGGGTGGATGTGGGTGCAGGGATCGATTCATGGGGGCATTATTCACATCTGCCTAACACCTAACTGTGCCAGCCTAGTGATTAGGGGTACAGCCTTTGAGTCTTAGGGACCTGGGCTCTAGGCCCAGCCTCCTCATGATCTGTATGGCCTTAGGAATGTCCCTCTATCTCTGAGCCTCAGTGTCCTCATCTGTAAAATGGGGACAGTGGTTATACCTCCCTCTCTCAATTGTTCACAACAACAATTTTGTCCAATAGAACTTTTGTTGCTTTAACTTTCCTAGACAAAAACTCTAGGTAGAAAACTCTAGCCGTGGGTTTAGCTCAGCGGTATAAGTGCCTGCTTGGCAAACGCGAGGTTGTGAGTTCAATCCCCGCTACAAAAACAAACCTTAAAAAAAAAAAAACAGGTGGAATGAGGTGTGTTTTTGGTCTTTTTGAGACAGGGTCTCGCTATGTAGTTCAGGCTGGCCTTGGGCTCACTTTGTAGCCCAGACTGGTCTCCAACTTCCAGTGATTCTCTTGCCTCAACCTCCAGAGTGCTGAGATTACGGGAGTGTGCTACCATGACCGGCAGAATAAGTTTTAATAATGTACAATTTTTTTTTGTTTCACTGTGTAGATAGAGAGAGAAAGAGAGAAAGAGCTAGTGATGTAACTCAATGTGAAAGCCTTTGGTACAATCTAAGGCCAGGCTGGGGGCACAGGGCTATGTCATCCTGGCACTTGCGAGCCTGATGCAGGAGAACTGCTAAAAGTTTGAGGCCAACTTGCACTATATTGCGAGATTCTGTCCCAAAACAAAACAAAACCCAATCTAGAAAAACACCAGTGGGGAGAAACTGTTCCTTTATTCTCCTGCACTGTCTTTATAAGTGCAGGGCACTGTGGACAGTGGGGAGGGCCCCGTGGTGAGGGCCCTGTGGCCGCAGTGGCCGGGAGCCACCACCCAGGTTCAGACAGCACCGCAGTGTTGGGCTTTGAAACGAGGCCCCTGCAGGTGCTCAGCAGCAGAGCTCTGGTCACCGTCAGTTTTTCCCAAAGCCACACAGGGAAGACGGGCGGCATCTGTGTGAGAAGTCAGTTCCAAGGCCGCCCCGGAACAGTGGGAGTCGGGTAGGGACAGGCCTTGGGGATCTGGATATGTGGCCACAGGGACGCCTTCCAGAGGAAGAGGTGTTCTCTCCAGAGAGGGCAAGACACCTGCAGAGTGTGATGGGGGACAAGGGACTGGGAGGTGGGAGGCTGCAGCGAGAGGCGGGGACTGGGGCAGGAAGCAGTGGCCTGATGGTCTAGGGCAGACGCTGCCCTGGAATCAGAGCCTTCGACAATACTGGTCCAGGGCCTCCGCGCTCCTCTGGCTGGTTGAGAGAAGCCAAAAATCTGGATTTTTATGTCAAATCTCCTGATTTTTCAAACTTGGCAGCAGTTCAGATTCTTTTGAAACACCGAGCTCGGCCAAACAAAATACGTCTGCCGGCCGGCTTGGGCCTGGTTCTGGTGCGGATTGTGCAGGGGGAGAAGCCAAAGTCCTGCGACAAAGACCGGGCGGGGACGGCTGGCCAGCGGCTTGCCTGCCGGGTGAGGGGCCCTGGCTCCAGCTGCAGGAGCGGGTAGCTGGCAGGGCCGCTCACTGTCAGGCAGCGAGAGGGGGAGCTCTGGCACCGGTGTGGGGGCAGAGGGAGGGCGAGTGAGGGGTGCCAGGTCTGTCTGAGGCCTGGCTAAGGTGGGGAGCAGAGGAGAGAGGGGCCCAGGGCCCAGGGGCGATCCAGGGCAGGCCGTGGGAACTGCCTGGCCCTCCCCTTTTCCCTCTCCTTTCCAGAGACCTCTCCACTGGCAGGCTCTTTCTGCAGGTCCCCTTGGCCTGGCTGCCCCCAAATCTCAAGGCCTCCCATCCACCCAGACTGACTTTATGACCTCGGGCCCATGGGAGTTGCAGGCTTCCATTCAAACTCTCCGTGAGCCTGATTGGCTGAGCTGGGCTGGGGCCACCTCTGGCCCAATCAGCTATGTTCAGGGTGTGACATCATCAGGAGAGCCCCTGCTCACCAGGCCCACCCCTTTCGTGAGACCTATTGGTGGGACCCGAGCCCTGCAAGGGGCTCGCGGCTGGCTCTCCTGCGCTGCCTGCCCCGCACTCCCCGGGCCCCCTCCCGGCCGCCGTGTGAACTGCCAGGGTCCTGACTGATTTTATTTTAAAGAGAAAACCAGCATTTCAAAACACGATACATAGAGGGTAACCATGGTTAGTACATTGTGTATTGTTATTTTTAAATTAGTTACTCAAAGAGTACAAGATATATGAATTTAATTGTCCAAACAATACTAGCACAAACCATTTTTTAATGAACTAAGAGAAATTAGTAGTATCTTAACTATCATATATCTATATATATACACACATATTATTTCTTTCAGCTTCTCACACTAGGGAGACAATACAATGTTTATGCATGTGATTCTGATTTATTCCACTTATGAGTATGGTCTCTATTTACCTATAAACATCTCAAATTTAGGGCCAGGGATTTAGCTCAGCAGCATAAGCACCTGCCTGGCAAGCACAAAGTTGGAGTTCAATCCCTGGTACCAAAAAAAAAAACCTCACAAAAAACTCAAGCTTATCCTTCTTTATGGCTGAGTAGTATTCCATTACATAAAAATGCCACATCTTTTTTGGGGGGGTACCAAGAATTGAGCTCAGGATCTTGTGCTCAACAGGCAGGCATGGTACCACTGAGCTGTATCCCCAGCCCCCACCTCTTTTTGATCCATTCTTCAGTTGATGGTTATTTAGGTTGTTTCCAAGACCTTATTACAATTATTTTATTTATTAATTTATTTTGGATTTTTGAGACAGAGTCTCACTATGTAGTTCAGGCTGGCCTTGAACTGACTGTGTAGCCCAGGTTGGCCCTGAACTCCTGGAGATTCTCCTGCCTCAGTCTCCTGAGTGCTGGGATTATAGGCAGCCTGACTCACTGTAGACCGGGTGTCTCAGCCTTGGACCTGAGCTTGCAGAGAGCTCCCTCCAGGGAAGCCAGGCCCAAGCAACCCAGAGCACAGGTTCACCTTGAAGACCAGCTCCTCAACCATGCTAAGGTCAAGGGTGAGAGGTCAGAGTTCACATGAGCAGACCTTGGCAGCCCTGTGGCCACATTGGCCATTCTGGCCTTCGGTGGTTGTGGCCTGGAGCAGCTGTGGCAGGGTGCAGCAGTCTGCTGAGGCAGATAGAGCCCAGGAACAACCATACTCTGCAGGACTGAGGGCGGAACTCCGAGGATTGGGGATAAAGGGCTCTACATCCAGAGCCGGGGGCCCAGGTTTTAAGAACTCAGGGCTCTGGAACCTTCCTGAAGCAAGAGATGCTTCCAGACAGGGTGCATGGAGAGCTTCCCCAAAGCCAGCTGGGGCTCCAGGTCCCTAGGGAATCCAGATGGCAGAGGAGCTGCAGCTAGCGCCATCCCTCATGTCCTCCTCCGTTGCACTGACCTGAGCACGGTGCAGGTCCCCTCTGGGGATGTCCAGCTCCACACTGGGCATGGACACTAGGCAGTGGCCTCCTCTCAGCCGAAGCCTTAGGACACCCATGTAGGCCCCTCCTCACCACAGTGCTTATGCGCTTCCCCCACAAGGGGCCCCCCTGCCTGTCAGGCACTTGGGGACCTCTCCAAAGCTTGGCAGGGTCGCCAGCAGGTCCCCTGCCCCCCAGCCCCAGGCGTGACACTTGGGAACCTTCCTGGTCCCTTGATATGTGTTGGCTGAGTGAACCCAGCGAACCCAGAATAGTCTCTGGCCCCAGCATAGTCTCTGTTGAGTCCTGGGATGGGGACAGGGACTGGAGTCCCAGGGCCCAGCAGAGAGCAGGGATCCCCATGGAGGTCCCACTCCAGCCTTGGAAGCTGGGTCCTTTATTCTGGTCTGGCCTTCGGGAGTGAGCCCTGGCACCCATGTGCAGGGTGGGATGGCCGAGGACGCCCTTGTGGGTCCTGGCTTTTGCCCAGGAACACTGTCAAGTGCGACTGACCCCTCACATAAAGTGCGAAACCAGGCGACACTGCCAGGGCAGGGGCGGGCCCCCTTGGGGATGAGGCTGGGGCTCAGGGGCTCGTGCTGCTTGTCCTGGGTGCTGCCTATTTTGCGGCCACGAGTTTGGTGGAAGTGTGGGGGAGCTGTGTGCTTTCTGTGCCTAATTAACCTTTAATAAAGTTTGGAAACCGTGAACCAAGAGAGAATAATACAAAACCTGCGGGAGCCACTGGGGCCACTGCCAAGCGCGGAGCCCAAACCCGGGTTCTGCCTGCCTCTGGGGCTTAACTTTCTGACCCGGGTGACACTCACTCTGCGTGGGTGCGGTAGGTCGGGCCACAGGGTCTGGAGCGGGAGCGGGGCTGGGGGGTCCTGTCCTGCACAGCCGCGCCCTCCACCAAATCCCACCCCGCATCCGGGGCCGGCTTTCTGGGCCACGGTGCAGGCTGGGAGGGGGGGCGCTGACCACTCCCTCGCGGGGCGTGCGGTGGGAGGGACCCACCTGGGACACACCCCGCCTGCTCGCTCTCGCTCCGAGGCGCCAGGGCCGCGCGGCGCCGCGGGCTCCGGCCGGTGCTCGGCTCCCGCCCCCAGCGCCCGCCGCCCACCTGCCCCGCCCGGGCTCGCTGCTCTGGCACCGGCCCCAGCCCGCCCGTGCCCGGCCGTCCGCCCGCCGGCGCCTGCTCATGGGTGAGTGCGGGGCCGAGGTGCCGGGCCGCGGTGCAGGCCGGGGTGCGGGGCACGGGGCGCCGGCGCGGGGAGGGGGCGCTGCGCGGCGCGGGCTGCTCGGTGGGGGCCCCGGCCCTGACCCAAGCCCCCTGCGGCGGCGCCCCGCTTCTCCCCTCTCCTGCATCCTTCAGCCCTCAAGGGGAGAGGCGGCTTGCAGGGGGCCAAGTGCAGGGCCAGACCTGGACAGCGGGGGGGGGGTGTCCCCCCAGCCTCCGTGGTGGGGGCGTGTTTGCCCGCAGGGAGTGATTCAGAGGGCATGCTGGACCTCCGGACTCTCAGCTCTGCCTCCAGCAGCCTGCTGGGACCCCCTCAGAAAATGTGGGTCCTCAGAGGTCACCCAGCCCCCTTCCCCTCACTAGTGGGACAGAAGGAGGGGCTGCTGATTCCCACAGCCGGTTCTTCCCGTGGAATCTGGACAGTTTCCCCAGGGAGCTGCAGCAAGAAAGGCTTGCACACAGATTCCTGCAGATAAGTTGGCATTTAAAAGAGAAAAGGACACTGACCTCCTTTGAAGCAGCATTGAGGAGACTGCCCCACCCGTCCCTGGTCGGGAGGCCACTGGAGCCCCTGGGGACCTGGGCACCCCGGTGCCCAGCTGATACCCTCTGCTCCCTTCCACAGCCGACCAGAGCCCAGCTGAGAAGGGACTGCATTGCCAGCACCCAGCCTGCATGGACAAGGGCCGTGCCGCCAAGGTAGGAGACCAGCAGCTGGGCGCCAGGGATGGAGGGGCCAGGCCCTCACTGCCCTCTCTACCAAGCCCGATATCCATGGGGCTGGCGAGGGTGTAGCTGGCCGGTACCCGTGCCCTCTAGGTAGGGGCGCAGAGCAGCTAGTTCGAGATGCAGTGGGGGCTGCCCTGGCTCAGGAACGGCTGGGTTCGGGGTCTCCTGCCAAAATGGGGGACCACGTTTTGTGGACGGGGCCTTTGCAGCAACCCGGGGGTGCTGAGAGCTACAGCCCCTGTCATAGATTGGAAGCTACGACTGGACTTCCGTGGGAGAAATGGTCCCCAAGGTTGGGTTCCAGTGCTCGGCTGGCACCTGGCCACACTTCAGGCTTCTGCATGGAGCTGGGACACTGTGGGACTCGGTGAGCATGACCGTGGCTGCAGGGATGACAAAGGGAAGAAGAAGGGGCCGCCTGGCCTTGGATGTGGGGCTCAGCAGTGGGGCAGAAGATAAATCGGAAAGAAGGCCAGGACAGGGACGGCAGTGAAGGCAGTGCCCGCACACCTCCGCCTGTGACACCTGAGCTTTGTGAGCCTCCTGCGTGGCTGTGGCAGCTTTGCGGGGAAGGTGCCGTCACCCTGCTCCCCAGATGATGAAACCAAAGTTCGGAGAGGTTGTGACTGGGCTGAGCCCCACAGCACGTGTAGGTGGGAGCCAGGGTTGGGCCTCCGTGGTGTGTGTTTGAGTGACCACAGTGACTGCTGTGTCTGTGCAGGTGCCAGGACTCAGCAACGCCTGTCTTCTGAGGTGTGTCCTGGCCACTTAGGAGTGGGTAAACTGAGTCTTGGGAGGTGAAGTGGCTTAGCCAAGGACCCATGAAATGGCAAATGGGAGACCAGGGATTCGAACCCAGCACTCAGGACTGTTATGCCAGGGCCCTTGTTGCTAATCACTGTGTGGCTTGGTCCTGCCAGCTGCAGGAGTCAGAGATGCCACCTCCCATCCCAGCTGCCCCAGACATACGTACACGAGGAGAAGAACACGCAGGACTGTTCTGGGGGTGGCGGGGAGGGGGCGCCTTCAGTTGCCGTGGTCACCAGGCTGGGGAGGCGGCTGTGATGTCAGATGCCATCTGCTGGCACTGCTGGCGCCTGGCACTGGGCTCCAGCACTGGCTGCTCGCCTCTCCCTGGATGGGGGCTCCAGGCAGCTGTGTGAATCCTGCCAGGGGTCTGCAGAGTCCCAAGGCCTCTGTGAGGTGACCCAGGGGCTGGGACACCCTGTGACAGCCCACCTGGAGCCTGGGGCCTGCTGTACACCTGTGGAAAGAGAGAGGCCTGGGCTCTTGACCAGCCCCCACATCCGTTGGAACCAGCAGAGCCGGCAAGGGGAAGCCTGGCCCTGTCCCAGTGCTATCCCTCGGGACAAGTGGCCCAGACTCACTGTGGGTGCACAGATGCCTGAGTGATGGGGGAGAGTCAGGGAGGATGTCCTGGAGGAGGAGGCCTCTGCTGGAAGCAGAAGCAGTAGATGGGGGAGGAAGCAAGGGTTGTCCAGGAAGGGGGTGCTGGGGACACAGGTGGCAGGCAGAGGTGATAGGAGGACACTCGGGTTTGGTGAGGCAGAGGAGCGGAGATCATTGCTGTTCACGGTCACAGCCTTTCATGGCTGGACACGTTTAGGTGCTGTGCGGGTGTGAGGGACTCCTGCAATCTCAGGGAACCCCAGTGAGAGCCTGGGGCAGACAAGGAAACCCAAGCGCAGAGAGGGGCTGGGACCTGCTCCCCTCACACAGTGGCCTGGCTGGCAGAGCTCTGGTTTTTAAAAGTTAATTAATTAAAGTGTTGTAACAGCCTCTTGCTACTTAGCTCAGGCTGACCCTGAAGTCAGCATGTAGCCATCCTCCTGCCTTAGCCTCAGAGTGAGTGTCCCACCATGCCGTGCTCAGAATGGTAGGTAAACAGGAAGGCCCACCTGCAAAGAGGACCAGACCCTTCCCTTCAGCCCACTGTTGGGCTTTCTTTAAGGCTCCAGAGATGAATCAGCTGCCCCACCCTGCCTCGTGCCCGCTAGGTCAGTCATGAGGAGGGCTGGGTAATCAGGGTGGGCTTCCTGGAGGCTGTGGCTGGAGTCCTGGGAGTAAGGAAGTGCTGCGGGCTGGGGATGTAGCTCAGCAGCACAAGCACCTGCCTGGCAAGTGCAAGGTCCTGAGTTCGATTCCCGCTTCCAAAGGAGGAAAAAAAGTGCTGGCATGGAGGAGAGCTGAGTGAGAGGGAAGGGATATGGGAACCCTGAAAGGAGGACCAGGGGACAGGGGGTGGGGACCCTGTGAGAGTGTTGGGGGGCACCCTGCCTGTCCAGGGTGAAGATGTGGGCTCCAGGACCTTGACCCCTCTTCTGCAGGAACTGCTGGTGACCCCAGTGTTGGGCAGGTGACTAAGTCACCTCAGACTGGGGAGCCTCTCTGTGGCTTCTGGGACTCCGAGTGCGGGTCCACTGTGCGCTCTGCCTGCCTCAGGAGCCCCGGCCCCGCGCCTGTCTTGGGCAGCAGGACACTGAGGTGTGAGCTCGGACCAGGCCTCCCTTCCCAGAGCCCCGTTCCCAGGAGCTTTCAGGAGGGAGGCACGGAGGGGACACTTTTTTTGCTTGGCTCCCGAGGGCCTGGGCAGGAAGGCAGGAAGGCGACATTCACATTGGTCCAAGGAGGGTTCAAACAGCTGCAGGGGTGGTGAGCCTCGCAGCCCACAGCGTATCCAAGCTGACAGGGATGTGGAGATAGGTGCGGAGTGGAGGCTGCGTTTGGTGACATCCGAGTTCTGTCGGGCCAGTGAGGTCGCGGGAATGAGTATGAGGGGGCGACCAGGGCGGAGCGTGGGCGTGGCAATATGGGCAGGGCATGTGGCGGGCGTGGGAAGAGGGCGGGGCATAAGGTGGGGGGGCAGCGCCCGATCCCGTAGCTCCAGCACCAAGGAAAGAGGGCTGGGCTCCTCGTCTCCTCCAGTGGAACCCCTGGTCCCGAATGCATTTAGGGGAGCTAAGACTCTTCAAAGGACGAATTGGCCCCCTTTGCCAGCCATAGGCCCAGAGAATCGCCGTGGTTTCCGAGGCATCCTGGGGGCGCGATTCAGAATCCAGCGCTTTGTAGTAGAGCAGCTTGGGGAGACCCCATCCCCCCACCCGCTTCTGGTCCTGGCCCCTGGGGCTCTTTCTGCTGCCCAGGGCAGCTTCCTGCATCAGGCTTCACCCCTACAGGCCAGCGCCTGACCTCCAGCCCAGGTTAATGACCAGGGACGGTGAACTTTCTGGAGAGCCCTTGGGGACAGTGCCATCCCGAACCCACTCTCCTGAGCCTGGATCCTAGATCTGCCGCAGCCTCCGTGTGGCCTCTTGCTGCCTCCTGGGCCTTTGGCGAAACCCCTGGCCCCCAGCCCAGCCTGCGCAGATGGTAGGTTGCCTGGCCCATTGTAATTCCTCATGGCTGTGGCCCACTCGCCCTGTGCACCCACTGTGACCCGAAGTCATAGCGAGGAGACCTAGGCCTGTGGGTGGGCCTCAGGGAAAAGTGGGGGCTGGGCTCCCCGGAATTAATGGTCAGAATCCTGAGTTAAGAGTTCCACAAAGTTTCTGGCTTGGGGGTGGGTTTTGGGGTCCCCACTGGCTCCACCTCTGTTTAGGGTAGAGTGGGCTCAGGTGTTGCCCCTGCCTTAGCAGTCTTAGGGTTCTGCCCAGAGGTGAGCTCTGTGGAGCCTGTGGGGGCTGTTGGCCAGGCAGATTTGGGGAGGCTGTGTGAGTCACCAAGTCCGTGCCAGGTAGAAACGTGCTCGTGGGCCAGCAGGGGGTGCTGGAGGCCACACCGAGGCTGAGCTGGAAGGGGAGGAGTGAGCCCTGGCAGCCTTCCAACAGTGGGAACCCAGGGTGTGCTGGGCCCTACCAGTTCCTCAGCAACCTGCCTCAGGTTGGGTTGGGGTGCACTGGGGAGTCTGCTACCTGCTGCCCCTCTCCTGTTTTCTTCCCCTACTCCCCCAGCGTCCAGGACAACACTAGGACCTCAGGCAGGAAGTTCTAGAGAAGTGTTGGGGGGCCTCTGTACATTCGGGGAGGATTGGGGTGGGGTGGCTGGACCCCAAATCCTCTTCTCTGTTCCTTCCTGAGGAGCCTGCTGTGTGGCCCTTAGGGTCCATTTGAGGCTCCTGTTACCAGTTCTGGGGTCTGGGCTCCAGGGGTGGGCAGGAGGTGAGTGTCACACACAGACTGAGACCACTCCAGAGGAAAGGGCCCCGTGCTATGGGCTCCTGGCTCCTACCAGCTGCCTGGAGACAGTGGGCTTGGGGACATGTGGGGGACAAAGGGTCAGGCCCTGGAAGAGGGGAGGGAATGGGAGGAGCCAGGGAGCCCTGGCTGCCTGGCAGAGCTGCCCCACCCTGGCAGGCCTGCCCAGGCTGGCAGGCTCCACCCTTGAATTTCCAAGGTGCTGGTGGGACTGAGCCCCTGGCAGGGGAATCGATTTACCCAGGGCACCTGGGCTGAGCCCCTAGCAGGGGCATTGCTGTACCTGAGCAATGAGGGGCACCTGAGCTTCCGGTTCCAGACCAGTCAGTTCTGTTGGCCGAGCACAGAGTGGGCCCTGGATCCTGCCCCAGGCCTATGGCCTCTCCTAGCTACTGAACTCTTTATCCACCCTGCCCAGGTTGAGGTCCCAACCCACTGTGGGACAGAGAGACTCCCAGGTCCCTTGTATGCTGTCTGCTTTTCCGGGGCTGAGGGAGGTGGCTTTTGGGGGCTCCAGTAGTCACCAGCCCCTGTGTCTGGTTTCTGGGTCTCATATCGGTTTCACTGAACACCCTGACTCACGGGCCTGCAGTGGCTGGCTGGCTGGGGAGTGGCTCCCTGGACCTCTTGGGTCTGGTCCTGAGAGGCCCCAGGGGAAGCCAGGGGAAGCCAGGCACTGCGTGTACCCCTCCTTCAGGGCCTGGGTTCCTTTCTCTTCCCACTCTGTGCTTCCTTGGCCTGGGCTGTCTCAGGAGCAAACCTCTGCCCTAGTGGTTGGCATAGCCAAGTGACAGTACAACTCAGGGATTTCCAAGCCCCAGTTCCTCAGGTGTCCCCTGGGAGGGAGGTGGCTTCCCCTGGCGCAGCTGTGGTCTCCACTTGATGTGACCTGTGTACCCCATACCAGGGGGATTCTCCTCATGCTGGCTGTGGGAGCTCCCTGGCCCCAAGAAGGTGATCTCCAAGACCCTGTGTCCAGCCCTGGCCTTGGGGAGGCCCAGGGTACTGGTCCCCCGCTCAGGCATCCATTCCCCACTGTGCGCTGCTGGCCTTGGCTCAGATGGCACCTCCAGGCCTGGTTTTCTCCCTCACCGGCAAGCTGGGTCATCACACAGTTCTTTCCTCAGAGTCTCAGGAGTGGGATTTGCTGCCTGCAGCTCCTAGGACGGCCGTGGCTCTTGGAGTCACTTGGTAGATTCCTGTGGGGCAGCATAGGACAGGGCCAGAGAAGACCAGCGGGGTTGGGGTGGGGCCAGCAGGAAAGCTCCTTTGGCTGACTCCCCTGTGTCCCTGTCCTTCCTCTGCCTTCACCCATGGCTGCACTCCTCCATAACATCTCCGAGGAGCGTCCCGGGTGTGGCAGGACCCTCGTGAGAGCTGAGGTCACAGCCACCACCAAGGCCCTGGCACGACACCTGGGCACAACAGAGTGAAAGGCAAAACAGTCAGTGGCCACGGATGCTAATCAGGAATCAGTTCAACCCTGGAAGATTGAGAGAGGGTGGGCAGAGGGGTGTGTTGGGGACCCCTGTCAAGGAAGTCATGTTGTAGTGGGGGATCAGTGTCAGCGGTTTGAAGGCCGGGGTGCATAGAGTTCCAGATGGAAAAAGTGTGCGGGGTGAAGGCCTGTGAGCTGCATGGTGGGTGGCCCTGTCCTGGTGCAGGGACACTGTGTCCACCTGCCCAAAAGGCCACCCTGGGACTCGAGTCAGAAGCTTGGGTTTTAGCCTTGTTGGTGCACTTTGTTGCTTTTTGTTTTGTCTTTTTTAGACAGGGTTTTACTGTATAGTTCAGGGCTGGCCTTCAACTCACTCTGTAGCCCAGGCTGGCCTCAAACTCACAGCAGTCCTGCCTCAGCCTCCCGAGTGCTGGGATTACAGGCATGTGCCACCACGCCCGGCTTGCACTGTATCTCTTTGTGTCCACTTTACCCTCTAGGTGACAAGCCAGATATCACTGCCTTTCCCCTCCTTGGGAAGGAGTGCAGAAGCACTCTGACAATCAACAGTGGGGACCCCAGCACCCCAACCCAAGGGGTTGCGAGCACCCCTCCCTGGTGGGAACTTGGCTGGGAGCAGCCTGAGTATGGAGGGATGGGTGCCCCTGTCCCTGCCTTGGCCCTCGCGTGCCAGGCTTCCAGGAAGGGTTTGGGGGTAGAGGGGAGGTGGGTGCGGCATCCCTGGGCGGGTCAAGGCTCTGCAGGGTGTCACTGCCCGTCCCGGGGCGGCGCGGCCACACAATGGCAGGAAGCCGGGCCCGGCTTTGTCCGGCACGGCACAGACCGCAGCTTCCTCCAGCCACCATGGGGACTGGGCCTGGCGTCTCTGCTCGGCCAACGGCCTCCAGGCCAGACCCTGGGCCACTCTGCCTGGACTCGGAACCCTGCAGGGCACAGGGCAGCAGAGAGCAGGTGAGGCAGAGGGTGAGGCTGGCGGGGACAGGGTGTGTACAGCTCTGACCCAGGGTCCCTGGCATTATCTCACAGTGGGTTGGACGCGGTAGGGGGCTCGGGCCCCAGGTGTCCCTGCTCCTGTCATCACAGGGCCCTCAGTGCTGGTCTTTCATGTTTGGGGCCCCCCAGCCCCCCCACCCCTGCTTCCTGTGTCACCCAGCCTCTGGCCCCCGCGCCCTGTGAGGTGTGAGCCTGGCTTCCGGTGCCATTGCCCGAGCAAGGGGAAGCCTGGAGGTGCTCCCCCAAGGGCCCCTGTATTATGCATTGGGACCATGGCTTTGGAGGTGCCTTTTGGCCTGCTGGTCCCCTCCCTGGGGCTGAGTCCTGGGAAAGTCCCCTTCCCTCCCCAGGGGCCCTGCCCTCAGAGGCCAGCTTGATGGGGGGGACAGGGCACCTGGATCTGGTACCTATGAGACCCCAGCCTTGGAGGGAGCTGGGTAGACCCTGTGGTTTAAAACAGGGGGCCGAGCCCACCGAGCCTCAGCCTTGGAACTGGGCCTCGGAGCTCCCTAGGGATATCTGAAACCACCCCAGCTGGTGAACCCACCTGGCTAGGGTTTGTTCAGATCTGGGGCTTGACCTTCCTGACGCCATGATGTCCCCTGGCCTGCAGCTACCGCTAGAATGGGAGTGATTGGACCTCCGTCAGTAGCAGAGGAGGCCACAGCCAGGATGATTTCACAAAAACTACCACAGGGCTGGGAGCTGAGTCTCTGGACCCTCAGGGTGTAGCTACTGGGTGACTAGTGACTGTGTGTGTGGAATCTGCTGTGTAAGTGTTAGACTGCTTTAAAAACTAGATTGTGTAGCCAGGTGTGGTGGCACACACCTGTAATTCCAGTTCTGGGGAGGCTGAGGCAGGAGGATCACTGCAAGTTGGAGGCCAGCCTGGACTACATAGTGAGTTCAAGGCCACCCTGAACTACATAGGGAGACTCTGTCTCAAAAATAAATAATTAAATACAAATAAGATTGTGGCACAGAATCAGTGAGGGACTGGGAGGGTCCCAGAGGCCCCTCGGGACCTACAATCTAGCACAGCTTCTACTAGTCATCCCCCTTTTGGTGCAGCCGGGCTTGGGGACAGATCAGTCTGCAGCACTGGCTCACCTGTGGGGACCGGACCAGGCTAGACCCAGAGGTCAGATACTGCTGAGCTGGCACTGTGTCCCCTCCAGGAGGCGGGTTGCACATTCATTTTTCTGTGGAAGGACACGAGGACCCCTTGACCTCCTGTCCCCCCAGTCCCAGCTGTCCAAAGATACCTAGGACAATGAGTGGTGATAAAAATCCAGAATCCGGAGTCGCACAGACTTCAGTCTTTTCCCCTGGCTGCGGGACCTTCAGCGGGTTGCTTTTCCTCTCCGAGCCCCACTTTGTGTGTCAGGTCAGGCTAGCAGGAGCCTCTGCCTCCCAGGAGGGGAGGTCAGGACACGTGTGAGGCCCCAGACTGGCCCAGGCATGGAGGACCCCGTTGAGCTCAGGCTGTTCCTGCCCCCACCCCACCCCCTCCTTCCATCACTCTGTCCTGCAGGCCTTCATTCTGTCTGTCTGTCTGTTGGCTTGGGCATCTCCTATTGTGCTCTTCCCAGCTGGTGGGTGGGGACCAGCGGATCAGCTAGGAATCCCCTGATGTCACCCAGCTGGGAAGTGACCAGGGCAGTGGTAACTGTTGAGGCCAAACGTAGAGTCTGCAGAATTTTCCAGCTGTCTGGATGGAGCATAACAGAGTCCAAGTGACCCCATAGATTTGGCCTAATGTATTCATTTTCTGGCACCGCTATTCAAGAGAAATTTGTATTTTTTTTTTCTCAAGATGGAATCTCACTGTGTAATCCAGGCTGGCTTTGAACTTGCAGTGATCCCCTAGTTCAGCCTCCCAAGTGCTGGAATTACAGGCTTGTGCCACTGCTCCCACCTGTTGAGAAGCTCATTCCTAGGCTTGTGTTGTTTTATTTTGAGACAGGGTCTCCATGTGTTGCCTAGGTTGGCCTTGAACTCCTGGGCTCAAAGCAGAACACCTACCTCAGCCTCCTGGGATTATAGGCATACTCCACTGTGCCCAGCTCTAGAGAAATTCATCCTCTTAGTTCTGATGTTGGGTGGTCTGACATGCAGTAGTCAGCTGGGCTGTGCTGTCCCCGAAAGCCCTAGGGGGAGAACCTTCCCAGCCTCTTCCAACTTCTGGTGGCCCCAGCATTCTGTGGCTTGTAGATGCGTCCCGCGATCTGATCCCCACACAGCTGCCTCTGCTTGTGTCCCCGTCTCTGGGCTCCCTTCTCTAGGGACTTGTTCGTATGATGAGTCCATATCCTGTACTGTTTTCTACCTAGGATACCCACATCCTAATCCATGCTGCCTGCAGGGACCTTGTTTGCAGAGGTGACATTGTGAGGGACAGACTGGGCATCAGAACCTGGTGTCTTTTGGGAAAGGACTTAACACCCGGCAGCTGGGTGGGAGGGAACCCTGGGAGGAGTTGGGCTGGCAGCAGCCTTGCCAAGGGTGAGATGCCCGATCTGGTCGGTGGAGAAGGTCCACTCGGTGGTGGTGTCCAGTGGCCCCCGGGAGCTGCCTGGACGCTGGACTTCAGGAGAGTCTTTATTGATTTATTTTGAAAACATTTTGCATGTGTTTTCAAGGGGAAAGCTACCCCCAGAGGCCACAGTGCCCAGTGCTATGTCAGTGCCCGGTCACAGGGCCGGGCAGTGTAGGGGACCTCAGGGGCCAGAGAGGAGTGGGCTTGGTGATGGGAGCCCTGAATGCAAAGCTTGGGAGAGGGTGTGGGTGAACCCCCAGCCCCACCAAGGCAGGAACGGTTGCTGCTGGCCAGGTTGTCCCTGATACAAAAACCACCAAGCAGACTGAGGGACAAATTGGTGTCCCCTGGTGCCTCATGAATGACAAGAAGGGAGCCCCGGGAGGGTCCCCAAATGATAGTGTCATGGGTACCCTGACCACCAGTGTCAGCTCTGCAGTGTCCTGGTCCAGGCACTGAACTTTGGCCGGGCGCTTCCCAAATGCCCATGTCACAAAAGATAAAAAAAAAAAAAAAAAAAGAAAGAAAAGAAAAAGCCCGAGCAGCCCCACTCCCACACTGGGGTTGAACCCAGGGCCTCTGCACTGAGCCATGCCCCCCTTTTCATTTTTGAGATCTGGAAGTCTCTAAGTGACCCAGGCTGAGCTGAATTAGCAGTGCTTGTGCCTCAGCCTGCTGGGATTACAGGTCTGTGGTATCACAGTCAGCTGTGGGCCTCCTTTTGTTTTTTTGGCCTTTTTTGAGAGAGACAGGGTCATGTTATGCAGTTCAGGCTGGCCTTGAGCTCACTTTGTAGCGCAGGCTGGCCTCAAGCTCACAGCGATCCTTCTGCCTCAGCCTCCTGAGCGCTGGGATTCCAGGTGTGTGTCACCACGTCCCGGGGTGGGCCTCCCTGGAAAAGTGGGAAGCCTCCTGGCATCCAGAGGACCCGGTGGCTGGAGGTTGGGGCTCTGTCACTCGGTGCTGCTTCTGCAGGGCTCTGGGTGGGGCCTGCCGCTCAGGCCTGGACAGGCTCGGAGTGAGGGCAGAGGGCCTGGGTGCGGGGCTGCAGGCCTTGCCCAAGCTCAGGGCGTTCCGGGCCAACGCTGAGCTGGCCAAACCAAAGAAGCCTGACTTCCTCTCGAGGCCTTTCCTGTGTGTGCAGCAGGGAGAGGCCTGGCACGCAGCTGCGGGGTCCTGTCCTTGAAGTCTTCCCAGGCGAGGGTTTTGCTCCCCTGGGCATCCCTGAGAGTGGCCCCGCAGCGGGTGCTGGGGAAGGCTCCCCACTTCATTAACTAGAGCTCAAGGTGCCTCGGGGACCGGAATGCAGAATGGCCGGGGGCAGCCGCAGCTGTGCAGCGGTGTGGAGCTCAGCTCGGGGTGGCCCAGCCCGACCCGCCCGTCCCCCTGCCCGCAGGTGTGCCATCATGCCGACTGCCAGCAGCTGCACTGCCGGGGGCCCCTCAACCTCTGTGAGGCCTGTGACAGCAAGTTCCACAGCACCGTCCATTATGACGGCCACGTCCGCTTCGACCTGCCCCCCCAAGGTGAGCCTGGCGGGGCCTCCCTCGGGCCCTGATCCCCCTGGCTAGCTCTGAGCCCTGGCCTGGGGTGGGGACAGAGTTTTGGTGGCTGCTGGAACTTTGGTGGGGCCTTTGCACTCTGTAGATGGTGAACCCCGTCTGCACGGCGGCCCTCTTGTTTCACGAGCTTTTGCCCCATCTCCAGGCCAGGCCTGCTCTCCTGGTGCTCTGCCCAGTGGGTGTGCACTGCTGTCCCTGTCCCTGTCCCTGCTCCTGGTCCTGGGCCGGTGGAGAGAGGCTCCCCCTCTTCTCATGCTTCTCATCCTGGGGCAGGGCCGGGGGAGAGGACTGGGGAGGCGAGACTGGAAAAGAAGAGCAATGGCTTTGGTCCCTGCCTGTAACTTCCAGAGCCAGGGCTTCATTATCGTTATCTCAGTGGGGCGTGGTGGTGCATGCCTGTAACCCCAGCACTCAGGAGGCTGAGGCAGGAGGATCACCGCAGTGGGCTGTATAGAGTTTAAGGCCTGAGCTACATAGCGAGAGCCTGTCTGAAAAAAGAACAGACAGACAAAACAAAACACCCTATTTTGTAGAAGGGTACCTTGAGGCTGCAGATGGATTCATATTTGGGGCGGGTCCCTGTGTGCAGTGTTGTGGAAAGATGGTGACGATGACGAACGGCACCCTCTCCTGGAAGAACTCAGGGCCCTCGCTCCTTGGTGGGGGACCCAAGGGTCCCGACTGTGCCCCTAGGGAGGCGGCTGTGTTCAGGGGTTAAGAGGCACCAAGGCTCTGTCCTTGGCAGCCCCCTCCCCGTTGTCTGTCCAGGGTCTGTCCTGGCACGGAATGTGTCCACCCGCTCGTGCCCGCCCCGCACTGGCCCTGCCCTGGACCTGGAAGAGGAGGAGGAGAGCGTGGCGGATAGCAGAGGGTAGGTGGGCACAGGTGGGCAGTGCGGATGCCGTGAGAGACGCAAGCAAGCAAACCTTTCGGGGCCTTCTCCCAGGAGGGCTGCCTGGGGGACCCTTCTGCGCCCCAATTCCTGGAGGAGGCCGCCCTGGTTCTCAGCCCAGAACCGGTTTGGATGGGATTCCCGTGTTCTCATGGGTATCGTTGGCGCAAGTCCTCCTGTGACCACCAGAGGGCGCATAGTCCCGTGTGGGCGCAGCCTGCCCGGATTGCCTGTTGCCTGGGGTGAACAGGAGGCGGGGAGCAGTCCCGGTCCCCACTCACATCCCGCCCTGGCCAGAGCCCACCTGCACCTCCGGCATCTCCCCCACTGCTTCCCTGCAGGGACCGGAAGACCGCGGGTCTGAAACTGTCCAAGAAGAAGGCAAGGAGGAGACACACAGATGTGAGGACCCCCCATGGCTGGGGCGCGGCGCGGAGTGGGGGGACCCCTGGCTGGGCCCCCAGGATGAGGAATGCGGTCTGCAGTGAACCTGTGCACCGTGCCCTGCCGCCCAGGGCTGCCCACCGGCGTGATGGGGCTGCTTCCGGAGCTCCTGGGCTGGAGGGGGACAGGGAGGCCTCCCAGCCGTGGTGGCCAAGGGCTGGCGGGATCCTTGTCAGGCTTTTCATCCTGGACTGTAGGATGGGGCGGCTAGGGGACCAGCAGTGACGGGAGAAGCTGACCTTGCCTGTTGTCTCAGGACCCGAGCAAGGAGTGCTTCACCTTGAAATTTGACCTGAACGTGGACATTGAGATGGAGATTGTCCCGGCCATGAAGAAGAAGTCACTGGGGTAAGAGGGGCTGGGGGAGCTGGGGTGCACGAGCTGGGGCAGGTGTGGCCTCTGGGGTCAGAGGCCCTGGGTCTGCACAGGTGCGGCTGTGTGTGTCCGCAAAGGCCAGCAGTCCCCACCTGTGCCGGGCACACCTGGCAGTCAGAACAGGACGGGGTCTGTGTCCTGTGTGGTCCTGCGTATGCCCCCTTTCCGGCTGGGGCTGCGGATGGGGTTGGGATACATGCGACTGTCCCCTGACACCCACACCTCTGTCCCGGATGCAGGGAGGTACTGCTGCCCGTGTTTGAAAGGAAGGGCATTGCCCTGAGCAAAGTGGACATCTACCTGGACCAGTCCAACACGCCACTGTCCCTCACCTTTGAGGCCTACAGGTTCGGGGGACACTACCTGAGGGTCAAAGGTGAGCAGCAGGCTCCTGGCACTGCTGGCTGGGCAGGTGGCAGGTGGCAGGTGGCCAGCCCTCCAGTGGTGATGGGAGGCCCTCCTGCTCACTTCCCATTGGCCCTGAGAAAGCTCATTACCATACAGGTGGCTCTGCAGGTGCTCCTGGGTGGCGGGTACTGGCGGTCCAGCAGAGGGAGAGTAGGCAGGCCTGGGCTCCCATCCTAGGGGAGAGAGGACGGGGGTCCCCTCCTCCAAGCCCAGATGCTGAGCACTGCTTGTCATCCGCACGAACCTCCCCAGCCAAGCCAGGGGATGAGGGCAAGGTGGAACAGGGCGTGAAGGACTCAAAGTCCCTGAGCCTGCCGATCCTGCGGCCGGTGACTGGGGCAGGGCCCCCAACGCTGGAGCGTGTGGACCCCCAGAACCGCCGGGAGAGCCTTGATGTTCTGGTGAGGAAGAGGGCCCGGGCGGGGCTTCTCTGGAGAGTCTCCCTGGACCCCTCCTGGCCCTCTGGGAGATGAGGCACACAGGGAGCACGGGGGACCCTTTCTCGCCCTGCTTCATCTCGCTGATGGGGCTTCCCATCCAGGGAGTTGGAGTCCGAGTTCCTGTGTGTGAGTGCGCTGGTGCCTGGGGATTTCTTCCCACCTGCTTCATGCTTGTGGCTGGGGACACAGTGAGGCAAATCTTGTAGGGTGTGATGACAGGCTCTCCTGTCACCCTGGGAGGCTGAGGCAGAAGGATCGATGCCAATTTGAGCCCAGCCTGGGCTATACAGTGTCTCAAAACCAAAACTAAAATAGTCAGGTGAATATGCGCCTGGGTCTCAGGGAGGCAGTGCCCAGGGAAGGGGTGCAGAGACCTCCCACATCCCTGGGAGATCCTGGAGACCTTTTGGGGGTGACGCCGTAAGGGATGGGAGCTGGCCTTGACCAGCTTGACCCCTCCCCTGCCAGGCCCCTGGACGCCGGCGAAAGAACATGTCGGAGTTCCTCAGGGAGGCGAGCGTCCCAGGGCAGGAGGCCCCCACGCCTTCCAGCTGCTCTCTGCCCACTTCCGGTGGCCCGAGCAGCGGGGGTGGTGACAGCTGGAAGAACCGGGCGGCCAGTCGCTTCAGCGGCTTCTTCAGCTCCAGCCCCAGTGCCAGCGCCCCGGGCCGGGTATGTGGCCACGGGGGCAGGGAAAGGGCGGCTGCCAGCTGGCCCTGACCTCACCTGACCTGATTTGACTCCACGCCACCTTCCAGGAGGTGGACAAGATGGAACAGCTGGAAGCCAAGCTGCACGCCTACAGCCTCTTTGGGCTGCCCCGGCTGCCCCGGCAGCTGTGCTTTGACCAGGACTCCTGGGAGGAGGAGGAGAATGAGGAGGACGAGGAGGAGGACCGTGCCTGCCCGCGGCTGGAGGACAGCTGGCGGGAGCTCATCGACGGCCACGAGGTGGGTATGGCCGCAGCCTCCTCCCTGCCCAGCCCCTGTGAGGGAGACGCGGGGGAAACTGAGGCCAGCAGGAAGTGGTGTGCTGCCTGGCCTTGGCAGAGCAGGGACAGACCTGGTTGTGTTGCAGTGCGTAGTATTTGTGTTTGCCTTCAAGGGTAGGTGCAGGCATGTGACACCTCTTCATTCTCTTCCCCTTTTCTTCTCTTTGCCTTCCCTTCATCTCTGGACCTCCTTTCTATTTTCAAAAGATCTATCTCCCTGTTTCCTGTTACCTCTCTTTTATTTTTTTAAAGTTATTTACACTTTGGGTTTCTCATGGAAGAGCAGTTATGCAATATTTATGTATTTATTAATTTATTATACAATATTTAAACTTGTGTCTCTGATTTATTTCACTCTATATTATGGCCTCAAGATGCATCCATTTTTCTACCAGTGACTCAAGTTTGTCCTTCTTCGTGGCAGAGTAGTACTCCATAATGTGTAATACTATGCTTTCCTTTTTTTTTTTTTTTTTTGGTACTGGGGATCGAACTCACGACCCCACGACCTCACACTTGTCGGGCAGGTGCTTATGCCACTGAGCTAAATCCCCGGCCCCTACCATGCTTTCTTTATCCATTCATCTATGGATAGACATATAGGCTGCTTCCAAGATTTAGCTGTTAGGAGTTGTGCTGCTATAAACACGGGTGTGCATGCGTCACCATGGTGTCAGATGTTGGTGTTTTGACTGTGACCATCTGCCCACGTGGGGAGGGTGACCTGCCCCTCTTGGGGCCCCTCCCCAGCCCACCCTCCAGCTCACCTGGCCTGGCCTCCCTCCAGAAGCTGACCCGGCGGCAGTGCCACCAGCAGGAGGCCGTGTGGGAGCTCCTGCACACCGAGGCCTCCTACATCCGGAAACTGCACGTGATCACCAACGTGAGTGTGCCCCTGCCTGCCTGCTCCCCAGGTCTCCTGCAGAAGGGCGCACCCGGGAGAGGCAATTCCCACGGGCGCTGGGAGGGGCTGTTCAGGGGGTTTCCCGCATTTAGATGGATTAACACAGGCTAGGCCTCACATTCATTCCGTAGCTGCCTCTGAACACTACTGCGTGCCAGGCGACCTGGCGCCCACGCCCTAGGTGGGTCAGGGTGGGCATTGTGGGAGTCCAACAGTAGATTTGGGGGTCCTAGGAGGGCTTCTTGGGGGGAGGACTCTCAGCCACCCCCCCCCCGAAACTCAGAGGCTCTGCTAGGACATAAGTGGAAGGGAGAATTCCAGGCCTGGCTGCAAGGCCAGGGTCCCCAGAGCTTCCTGCAGGTGCGGCCCGGGCAGGGTGACTTCAGGCGGGCCGTGGAGGGCTTGCAGCTCCTGGGTGGGAATGGGCAAGAGTGCACGCTCTTGGCCGCGGAGCGCTTCAGGGAGAGGGAAGCCTGAGATGTATGTCCCGCCCCACAGCTGTTCCTCTGCTGCCTCCTGAACTTGCAAGAATCCGGGCTACTGTGTGAGGTGCAGAGGGGTTGGGGGCGGTGGATGGGGAGGGGCGCCGAGGAGGAGGCGGGGCCTGGCCTGGCGAGGGGCGGAGCTCGCAGGGAGGACTGGGCGGGCAGTCCGCGGCGCCGACCGCTTCTCCCCGGGCAGGTGGATGCAGAGCGGCTGTTCAGCAACATCCCCGAGATCGCGCGCCTGCACCGCGCGCTGTGGGGCAGCGTGATGGCGCCGGTGCTGGACAAGGCGCGGCGCGTGCGGACCCTGCTGCGGCCCGGGGACTTCCTCAAAGGCTTCAAGACGGTACGGGCAGGGCCACCGAGGTAGGGCTGGGGCACCGGAAAGGCTCCGAGTCCGGATGCCGTCGGCCCATCACTGTCCAGTCTCCCTGGCCGGGGACCCATCCCTGTGGGTCGCCCGGGTGTGAATCCTCACTCATCTCCCCTTTCACCTGGCCTCGGGCGGCCACTCTCCTGGAGGCCTGAGGCGGTGAGCTTGCCGCTTGGGGAGGTTGCCAGGGGCGCGCAGTCACCCGTGCTGTGGTTCTGCCCTGGCCCAGTTCGGCTCCCTCTTCAAGCCCTATATCCGCTACTGCATGGAGGAGGAGGGTTGCATGGAGTACATGCGCGGCCTGCTGCGCGACAACGACTTGTTCCGCGCATACGTCACGGTGAGCACCCCAGGTTAGGGTCAGGACCAACTACCCAGTGGGCGTGGTCTCAAAGGCGCCCCGTGAGCGCGGCTCATGGCGTGGTTGTGGGCGTGGCCTAACATCGCCCCACCCCCCGCTGTAGTGGGCGGAGAGGCATCAGCAGTGTCAGAGACTGAAGCTGAGCGACATGCTGGCCAAGCCCCACCAGCGCCTCACCAAATACCCGCTGCTGCTCAAGTCGGTGCTGAGGAAGACTGATGAGCCGCGAGCCAAGGAGGCCGTCGTCACCATGGTAACCGGGCAGTGGGCGGAGCTCTCCCGACTAGCCGGCCCTCCATGTCCTGGGCCTGAAGCCCCCTCGCGGTGCGCAGATCAGCTCCGTGGAGCGCTTCATCCACCAAGTGAACGCGTGCATGCGGCAGCGGCAGGAGCGGCGGCGGCTGGCGGCCGTGGCGAGCCGCATCGACGCCTACGAGGTGGTAGAGGGCAGCAACGATGAGGTTGACAAGGTGGGCGCGAGAGACCGAGGGTGGGAGAATCGAGGCCCCCGGAGGAGGAGCCAGGCTCGGGGTCCTGAGCTGCCTGCCCTGCGCCTGCACCCCGCCCAGCTCCTGAAGGAGTTTCTGCACCTGGACCTGGCGGCCCCCATCCCAGGAGCCTCGCCCGAGGAGACGCGGCAGCTGCTGCTGGAGGGCAGCCTGAAGATGAAGGAGGGGAAGGACAGCAAGGTGACTCCCTGCCCAGCCTGGCCTCGCCACACCCTTGCTTGCCCTGTGGCTTCATCCTGCCTGGGCCCCTTCCTGGTTCTCAGCTGCCGGGTCAGTTAGGTGGTGGCCTGAAAACTAGTGACTCAGTGGTCGCCCTGATCTTGTTTGTTGGTTTTTTGGACTCAGGATTGAACCCAGGGTCTTGGCACAGAGCCACATTCCTCGCCCTTTTAGGGTGTTTCATTTTGAGACAGGCTTTTGCTAAGTTACTGGGCTCAAACTTGTGGTGTACCTGTCGCAGCCTTCCAGAGTGCTGGATTGATAGGGCACTGCCACGCCCACTGGGCCACCGTGTAATACAGAGGGGCTCACCCCCCGCCCCGTGGAGTGCAGGTCAGTTCAGATCTGCGTGCTGAGAGCCAGCAAACTAACTGTAAAATCCCTCCCTTCTCCCATGCTTCCTGTGCTTATGATAAGCCACCAGCTGTATCTCAGTGACAGAAAGTGATCTTCCTTTTTGTTTTAACTTAAAATATTAATGGGGAGCCAGATATACTGTACACATCTGTAACTCCAGCACTTGGGAGGCTGAAGCAGAAGGATCACTGTGAGTTCGCCAGCCCTGGAATATAGGGCAGGACCCTGTCTCAGCAAAAGAATTTCAAGGGGGAGGGGTGTGGGAAAGGGGTCTGGTACAGACTGAGAGTGCTGCAGCTATCCCTGCCTGACCCCCTGGCCTGTGTCTCACCCAGGTGGATGTGTACTGCTTCCTCTTCACCGATTTGCTGCTGGTGACCAAGGCAGTAAAGAAGGCTGAGAGGACCAAAGTCATCAGGCCACCGCTGCTCTTGGACAGGATCGTGTGCCGGGAGCTCCGGGACCCTGGTGAGGCGTCTGGCCCCCTGCTCCTGGGCAGGGCTCTGGTTGTGGCTGATACTAATGTGGCCCTTACCTGACCAGGCTCCTTCCTTCTCATCCACCTGAACGAGTTCCACAGCGCTGTGGGTGCCTACACATTCCAGACCAGCGGCCAGGCCTTGTGCCGTGGTTGGGTGGATGCCATTTACAATGCCCAGGTGATAGCACGGTGGCCTGTGGGTGGTGGTGGGCAGGGGAGCATGGTAGGGGCACTGCCAGTCTAGCTCACTGTCCCTGTGCCCATCTACCCTACCCACAGAACCAGCTGCAGCAGCTTCGTGCTCAGGAGCAGCCAGGTGGCCAGCAGCAGCTGCAGAGCCTAGAGGAGGAGGAAGACGAACAGGAAGAGGAAGAAGACGAGGACAGTAGCACTTCGGTGGCCAGCTCCCCCACCATCCTGCACAACAGCAGCCGCAGCCTGGACTCCCAGCGCTGGTACATTTCCCCAAGGGCCCTTCATGGGTCTCAGCAGGGCAGGGACTGCAGCCCAGGACTCCTGGATCCCAAGCTGCAAAGCTGACACTGGGCAGGGCCCGGCCATGTTCCCTTCCTCAGCACAGCCTCATATCATAACCCAGTGGGGGTGCTCGGGATGGCACTGTGTCCCAGCAGAGTGCGGGCAGGGAGGATGGGTAGGGCCATCTCCGACCCGTCAGTGGGGGCCGAGATCCGGCGCTGTGGTTTGTAGTAGGCGCAGGAGCCCAAGGGTCTCTGAGCCTTGAGCTCCCCGGGCACAGCTGTGAACCTCTGTGCTTTGCCAGTGCGGGATGATGCCAGCCATCCGGGCTGACTGTCCTCCTGGCCCCACAGTGCTTCAGATGGCTCCACCGAGACCCTGGCCGTGGTTGTGGTGGAGCCTGGGGAGACACTGTCCTCCCCCGAGTTTGATGGTGGCCCCTTCAGCTCCCAGTCGGATGAGACCTCTCTGGGTACTACGGCCTCCTCCATCACGCCCACCAGCGAGCTGCTGCCCCTGGGGCCGGTGGACGGCCGCTCCTTCTCCATGGACTCAGCCTACGGCACCCTGTCCCCCTCCTCCCTGCAGGACTTTGTAGCCCCAGCCCCAGTGGCAGGGCCGACACCCTGGCCCCCAGAGCCACCACACACCCCCTCCCCCCCTCAGTCCCCCCATCTCCGCCGCCGCACACCAGTCCAGCTCCTGCCTCGCCCGCCCCACCTGCTCAAGTCCAAATCCGAAGCCAGCCTCCTGCAGCTGCTGTCTGGGGCTGCCCCCCATGCAGCACCCCCAGCTCCCAGACGAAGCGTGTCTGAGCTCTGCCTGGCTGCTGCCACTCCTGGCACTAGGACTCAGGGCTCCCCTCAGGGAGTGGGGCCTGGCTGGAACTGTCAGGGGCTGCCTAGCCCGGGCCGTGGCCCTGAGCCATCCGAGCTGGAGGGCAGAGCCAGCTGCCAGGCTGGGGAGCCTGCAGGCCCTGCTAGGAGGAGGTGTAGGGAGCTGCCCCTGGGAGCGTCACCCCAGGCCCAGCCTGAGCCCCCTCCAGGGCTCTCAGCTCAGCATAGGAAGCTGACCCTGGCCCAGCTCTATCGAATCAGGACCACCCTGCTGCTCAACTCCACGCTGACTGCCTCGTGAGTGGCCCTACCAGGATTGGGGCAGACGGCTCGGGGTGCTGGCATTGGTAGCACAGAGCTGTGCTAGTGGGGTAGTGGCACGATTGTGAGTAGGTGTGTTGGCAGCATTTGGGGATGACATGGGCAAGGGGCCTTGGATCTGTCCCAAGGCTGGGACACAGTTGTCTATGGTGGGTGGCAGCAGAGGCTCCTGAGATTAGGACAGGAAGGACTCCTCCATGCTAGCCTCCAAGGAAGGATGTCTTTCCCCCTCCGCACCTTGTAGGGAAGTCTGAGCAGAGGGAGCCCCCACCAAGGGTGCCGCTGACCAAGGGACAGCAGACACATGCCTCCTGGGAGTGTGGCCCCTGCTTCAGCTGCTGCCTCCTCTGACCTGAGCTGGAGTGCTGGGCGGGACCCCTGCCCACCACCCTGGCTGATTTGCACTTGCCGGACTGGATGAAGTGGAGGACAGCTTGGTGGAGCCCCTGACCTAGGCTACAGGATGCCCCCGCCTGCCCAGAGGGTCTGGTGTCGTGTACTCCTGAGGTTACCAGCTCTGACCTTCTGGACTGGGCTCCCAAGATGCTGGTCCCACTGCCACCCTCGTCTGGCCTCAAAGGGGACCAGCCCGTCCCCAGCATCCACCCTCTCAGTCCTGCTGGCCCGCCTCAGGCTCAGGTTGGCGCTGTGTAAAGCTGCATATTTATTGAGCAATGGTTCTTTTATAAAGACTTGTATATATTCCCCCAGAGAGTCCTGTCTTTCGGGCCACCTCTTTCCTGACTCGGGACCCAGGTTCTGGGTGGCTCTGCTCTGTGCCCCTGCAGCCACAGTGGGGCCCTCCCTGCAGGAGGCACTGGGAAGCAGCAGTGGAGTAATGGGGTGGTGGTGGTGGCACCAGGCCGGTGTCCCAAGTCCAAGCCTCTTCCTGCTAGAGCCAGAGGCCCCCGGTAGAGCTCTCATGAGACCCTTCAGGGAGCTCACAGGTCACAGCAGGTGACTGTCCCAGGCTCTGTGGTGGGTACTCCTTAGGACTCAGGATTGAGTCCTCCTTGGACACACACCTGGGTGCACTGGGGGAGGGTGGTGGGTCTCCCCCTGGGGACTTTTGGGTACTTTCCGCTCACCTTGCGCCCTGGTGCCTGCAGACAAAGTCCCAGAGAGAAGCTACTGGCCCTGGTGTTGGCGTCCCCCGTACCCCGTCCCTCGCACTCCCCGCCCCGGTCCCAGCGCTGGTTCTCAGATCCAGTCCCGGGGGTGGGGGCACGGGGCTGGCGCTGTCCGGAGTTGGGCAGGGGCGCACGCTCCGCCCTCTGGACGTCCAGATAACAGCGGCAGCCTCCTGGGTTCCGCCTCCCCCACCCCTGGGGCTGGGTGCGGGGCGGGCGCTGCGGCCCTGGGCGGGGCATGGGGCGGGGTCACTCCGGGACGCGTGTGCCTGTAGCCTGTGGCCTGTCGCCCGCCCGTCGAGGGCCCAGCGCGCTGCACGCGGCCATGGAGCCGCGGCCGAGGGGCTGCGCGGCGGCAGCAGGGGCTGCGGTGAGTGAGGCCGCGGGTGGCGGGGACCTGCTGCCTGGGGTGGGGGGAGGCTCCGAGGGAAGGGGCCTGGCCTCGCTGGGGTGCCCCACCACGGCCTACTTAGAGGCCGGGCCGGGTGGGGCTCTTCCGCTGAGAGGAAGCAGCTTTCCTGAGGCCGGGGGCTCTGGGGTCTCACCTCGCAGAAAGCTGGGCGGGGGCAGGTTCCTGCCTGGCGGAAGGGAAGAGCCAGGGGTTTGCAGGGGCCCCTTATGGGCGGTGCGCTGGAAGGAGGAAGCCGGACCCACCCTCTCCGCCCATGGGTGCCCCTTCTGCCCAGGAGTCTGAGAGGTGGGAGCCTCCAAGGGCAGAGGCACCCCGGGTCAGCATCCCTGTATCCCAGGGACTCCTGCTGCTGCTGCTGCTGGGAGTCCGGGTTCAGGGCAGCACCCCTGGCTCCAGGTGTGACTGTGCTGGTGACGTCCAGAGGAGGTATGGCCGGTTTTGTTGCAGGGGCTGCCCAATGGGTAAGTGGCTGCAGGGGCGGGGGGTAGTGGGGATCAGGTGGCAGACTGGGTGGGGTGAAGGAGGGGTGGGAGGGAAGTGGGGAGCCAGAGATGGGAAAGGAGGGGAGGAAGGTGAAGAGCCAGGTGGGAGGTGCTGGGCACCCCCTTTGACTGTCGGACCCCGTCCGGATTCCCCAGGGCACTACCTGGAGGCCCCATGCACGGAGCACTGTGGTGACTCCACCTGCCTCCCGTGTCCCCGGGGCACCTTCTTGGCCAGGGAGAACCATTATAGTGTCCAATGTACCCGCTGCCAGGCCTGCGACGAGGAGGGTAAGGGGCTCCCCTGTTCTTGTGGGGGGACAGGCTGTGGTCGGGGTCTTTCTGAAGGAAGTGGCCGGCCTGGGACCGACCTCCAGGTGTGAGGGCGCTGTGTCTCCCCTGCTCCCGCCTCATGATGTCCTTTGCCTGCTGTCTTCCTGCTGACCTCTGGTTCCCACCTGTCGTGGCTTTTGGCCAGCTGTGCTATGCCAGCCTCCCTCCCTTTCAGGGAATCTCTCTGTCTCTCTCTGGCCTCCTCCATTCTCTGGGATACCCATCCCTGCTCTCTGAGGGCATCCCGGGCACTGACCATCTCCCTGTGCCCTGCCAGCCTTCCAGGTGGCCTTGGAGAACTGCTCTGTGGTGGCAGACACCCGCTGTGGCTGCCCACCTGGTTGGCTTGTCGACTGCTCGGTCAAACCCTGCATGGCGAGTTCACCCTTCCAATGCCTCCCATGCCCAGACTGCAAGTCTCCTGACCACCTCACACCTGTGCCTTGTGAGTACCCCCACCCCCCACTTCTCCTGTACCTGCTTCCCGGTCCTGACCCGCACCATCTCTCGGACTGCAGGTTTTGGCAGAGACAATAGCTGTGGGCCCTGCTTGCCTGGCTTCTATGAACACAGCGATGGCTGCATGTCCTGCCCCACGTAACTTCCTGGGTGTCCTGGGCCAGAGGGAAGGGGCTGGGGGCGGATCCAGGGCTTTGTGGGCTGGTGCTGCAGGTATAGGGGTACAAGGAGGGGCCGGGGAAGAGAGAACTTGGCCCTGGGGTTTGTGGACCTCTCTTTAGACACACAAGGGTTGGGAACCCCCCTTATGGCAGATAAATAACGAGGTGTACAATTCAGTCATAATTTCCTTTTTTTTTTCTCTTCTCATTTTTTTTGAGGCAGGGTCTTGCTACATATTCAAGCTGGCCTTGAATTCACTAGGTAGCCCAGGCTGCCCTCAAACTCGCAGCTATCCTCCTGCCTCAGCCTCCTGAGAGCTGGGATTATAGGCGTGCCTCACCATGCCAGGCTCAAAATTTCCTTTAGTAACCCTTTAGACAGAGACTAAGGATTTGTCACTTAGATCGTCACACTGATAGAGATTTCAGAACTTGGGCAGAGATTCCGGGCTTGCCGTTATTCTCGGACAAGCTTAGAAAAAATAATCTTTCTGATCTGGGGCTTCTCCATCTGAACATGAGGGTGCTGGGAGGTTCTTTTCAGGGGTGGGATAAAAGGAAATGCACCTTGCCCATTTACCCATCCAACTTCCTATCAAGCACCTGCCGTGTCGCAGACTATTCTAAGTGCTGGGGCTACACAGGAACCCAAAGAGGGAAAAGTCCCGGCTCTGTAGAGCTGACATTCCAGGGACCCTGTGTCTGGAGGCTTCACAAATAGTGGTGATTTGTTGGGGACCCAGGTGACATTTCAGCAGTATTTTGGAACAATCTTGGGCAGAGAGAGACACACAGGGCAGTGGGCTCCGGGCAAGAGGAGGGCTCCGGGTGGGGATGTCATTGGGTGTCCTGGACAGCCCCTCCTGACTTTGCCCTGACTCTGTGTCCCCCCCACCCAGGAGCATTCTGGGAAGCTGTCCAGAGCCCTGTGTTGCGGTCTGCGGCTGGAGGCCGAGTAGGTAGCCGCTGGGAGTCCCAGCAGGAGGGCTGGGCTGGGCTACTCCCCCACACCCACCAGCTCCTCTTTCAGTGTTCTGGATCCAGGTGCTTGTGGCCAGCCTGCTGGTTCCATTCCTGCTTGGGGTCACCTTCATCTACTTGTACTGGCGCTGCCAGCTTCACAAGCTGGAGGTTCCAGGTGAGTTCAACACATACAGTTCCAGGGACTCGGGCTTAGGATGGACAGTCCTAAGGGGAAACCAAGGCTGGGAGGGTGGGATGCAGGGAAGCAAGATGTACCGGACTGTGCCTAGCTGCTAACCAAATCCTTTCTGCTTCGGTCAGCAGAAAAAGCTGGCCCAGAGGCCCTGACCCCATCACAGGTAAGAACCCCAGTACGTGCTGGGGAGAAGGCCACCTTCTATAGTTAGGAGAAAACTGGTGATCCTGGTGCTTGGCATCATGGCCAGCTCCATTCCACCTACTGGGCCAAGTGAGTTATCAGCGCATGAGGCTGGTGTAGTGCCTGCCCCCGAGTGGCTCTGTCTGCCAGGGTCCAGACATGTACCCGGAGGCTGACACTCAGGCAGATGAGTGCCCCAGGGTTGGGGACAAGAGGAGGGCAGCAGGGCCAGGTGTGGAGGTTCACACCTCTGGGAGGCTGAGATAGGAGAACTGCAAGTTCGAGCCTAGTGTAGGTAGTTTAGCCACTTAGCAAGACCCTGTCTCAAAAAATAAGAATTAGAAAGGGCTGGGCCCAGAACCACAAAAGTTGGGGAGGCCCTGAGAAGGCAGGGCCTGTTGAGGAGTTGGCTGAGGGGGTGTCTACTGCCTGACCCAGGAATCCCCACTCCTGACCTCGCTTGCCAAGCAGGGCTGAGCTGGGGTGTCTCTGCTTCCAGGTTTCCCACCTGTCATCCCCAGACAGCACCCATGCCCTCCTTGAATCCCCTGGCAACAGGGGGAAGGTCTGCACTGTCCAGTTAGCAGGCAACAGCTGGACCCTTGGCTCTCTCCAGACCCAGGAGGTGCCCTGTCAGCAGTTGCCACAGTCCTGGGACCAGCTGCCCAGCCAAGCTCTTGGTAAGGGTCTTGGGTGGCCTGTGGCTCAATCCCAGCCTGACCACTTCCCACACCTAACGAAAGGGTTGTGCTATCCTTGTGCCCTGACCCTTGACAACTGCCTGCTTCCCCAGTGGCAGCCTCTGGCCTCCCCACAGGCTCTCCTCCGGCACCCCCGCTCTCGCCAGCGCCCCCTGCAGGCTCTCCGACTGCTATGCTCCAGCCGGGCCCGCAGCTGTATGATGTGATGGACGCGGTCCCTGCGCGGCGCTGGAAGGAGTTCGTGCGCACGCTGGGGTTGCGAGAGGCGGAGATTGAGGCGGTGGAGGTGGAGATCGGCCGCTTCCGCGACCAGCAATACGAGATGCTCAAGCGCTGGCGCCAGCAGCAGCCCGCGGGCCTGGGCGCCGTCTATGCAGCCCTGGAGCGCATGGGGTTGGACGGCTGTGTAGAGGACCTGCGCCTCCGCCTGCAGCGCGGTCCGTGACGCAGGGGTCTCCTTTGGCCTTGGCGCTCGCATAACCCTGGCAGAAGCCTTAAGTACGGTTACTTATGCGTGTAGACATTTTATGTCACTTACTGAGGCCCCCGGCAGGGCCCTGCGTAGCAGCGCCTGCCGGCCTCACCCCGTCCCGTCCGCTCGGCTCGGCCCGTTGGGGGCGCGCAGGCTGGAGAGGGCGCGTGCGGGAGGGCGCGGGATCGTCCAGCTGACCTCTTGGCCCGAGTTGGCCCGAGACCTTGGTATTAAATCTGTGAAGACACGTGGCTCTTCAGTGGTGCCGGTGGGCTGGGGTGCCAAGTGGCCCGGGCTTCATTTCCTGGGGCGTCAGACGAGCTGGGAGCCTGGGCACCCAGGCTTGGGAGCCACGATGCAGCCGAGCGCGGCCCTGCGCTCCCGGGCGGTTCCTGGCCTTCCGTATCTCCTCGGCGAGGACAGAGTGACACGAGCCTCAGGCGGTGGAGAACGCTTTAATGGGGGGGAGGGTTGGAGTGGAGCCCTCACCCTCCACTCCTCCGAGGCAGTGAAAGGATCAGGGGCGCCAGGGACCGGGGTGTGGGCGGTGGGGAAGTCGGTGGGGGACCCTGGGATCAGCGACTCCGCCCAGACGGGCAGGTTGCATCGTTTCCGGTAAACAAATGACTGCGAGGAAACCCTCGGGCGAGGATGAGAAATAGGGCACGGATCTAGGTCGGGGAGGGAGGAAAACCCCTTCCCCTAGCTCGGGGCCGCCTCCACCCAGGATGTGCCGGCGGCCACGCAGGTTCCGGGGTGCGGGGGAGGGGTCTGCAGCCGCCCGAGCCCCGCGGGAAAACAGTGTCACCACCCGCGGCGGGGCCGGGGCGAGGCCTGCTGTGGCCCCCTGCCACCCGGCGACCAGGCAAGTGGACGTGACCTGGCATGCAAACGAGTGGCATCTTTTGCGTCAACGGCTTGGGCACTTTTTCCGCCGGCCGGGCCGGCGGAGGCTGGAGGCGGCGCTGCGCTCCAGCGTGGGCCTGGGCTGGGGATGCGGGGCCGGGGCGGGGCTCAAGGCGGGGCCGAGTGTGGAGGGGGCGGGGGCTGGGGACATCCCCCCCACTCCTCTCCAGGCTGGCGACGCTGCCGTCCGGAGGCGCGACGTCTCTTACTTGGGGATGTCCCCCTTCTTCAGGATGACCTGTCGCTGCCAGGGCGCCAGCTTGGTCTCGTCGTAGCCCAGGGTCCGGAGCTTCTCCGACTGCTCTTTCTCGCGCTTCATCGCCTCCTGCTTTTGTCGCTCCGCCTCTTTTCTGCAGACGGGATGTACGCAGAGAGCAGTGACGCCCGTGCCAGGCCCTGGGGGCAGTGGCTGAGCTGCGGAGGACCAGGGGCCTGCCTGGGGCAGAGCTGGGTTACTGAGGCACAGAGGGTGAGTGGGAGGCTGAGGCTGAGGCTGGCTAGGAGAGGCCCCGGGTGTTCCTGGAAGCAGAGGGGCCGGGTCGCCCACAGTTCTGGGTAAAGGGTGTTAGAAGCTGACTCGGGGAATGGGCTGGGCTGCTAGGATCCCGTTGCTGGGAGACAGGCTGGGGAGTCAGGAGTGGATTGTTTCATCACCGGGGCAGGAACTGGGGATGTCACTCTGTGTCGAGCACTTGCCCCAAGTGTCTGAGACACTAGGTCCCATCCCCAGCCCCGCACAGGAAACAAAACACCAGGGCAGTCGGGCACATCCATGGAGTGGGCACCAGGCCCGGTGTGGCCAGAGTGCACCTGAAATATGGACCAAGCTGGGATATATTATGGATGTAAAATGCACAGGATTTAGAAAACCATTATTATTTTTTTAAAAAAGGGTGGGCTGGGGATTTAGCTCAGCAGCATAAGTGCCTGCCTTGCAAGCGCATGGTTGTGAGTTCAATCCCCGGTACTGATTTAAAAAAAAAAAAAGCCAGGTGTGGTGGTGCACACCTGTGATCCCAGCACTTGGGAGGCTGAGGCAGGAGGATCTCTGTGAGTTCAAGGCCAGCTTGAATTTTATAGTGAAAACTTTGTCCTCCCCTCCAAAAAAAGGAAAAATTGGGGGCTGGGGATATAGCTCAGTGCCTGCCTGGCAAGCATGAGGTTCTGGGTCTGATTCCTGATACCAAAAATAAAATAAAAATAAAATAAAATAAGAAGCCGGGTGTGGTGGAGCATTCCCGTAATCCTAGTATTTGGGAAGCTGAGGCAGGTGGATTGTTGCAAGTTCGAGACCAGCCTGGGCTACAAAGTGAGCTCAAGGCCAGTCTGAAGCAAGACCCTGTTTCAATAAGAAAAAAAAAAAAAAAAGAAAGAAAAAGAAAAAGAAACCAGGCATAGTGGCACATGCCAGTAAAACCCAATCCTTTGGAAATTGAGGCAAAAGGACTGCAAATTTGAGGCTGGCCAGGGCAACACAGCAGGACCTCATTTTACAAAAACAAAAGCCACCTCATAATTTTGATACTGATTATATGTGGGCATCATATTTTGATCTATGGGGCTAAATAAAACATTAAGTTAACATTATTGCAATGTGGCGACTAAGAAAATATAAAATTACAATATGTGACGGCCCTAGGCGAGAGGAGCAGGGAAGGAACTGAGATTTGGAGGCCGGATGGTGACGGGCATGGACCCTGGGGTGGGAAGAACCCAAGGGAAGGAAGGCTGGGTTAACAGGAGACAGGGGCTGAGTAATTCAGGATCAAGGCTGCCAGAGCAGGAGAGCGTGACCTTGGGTCCAGGTGCTGAGTTACTGGGGCAGGGATGGCTGGTGGTATCACCAGGAGCACACAGGTCATGCTACAAGGGCTGGGTGACAGGATGTGCCCAGGACGGGTGGATTAAGGGCAAGCCCCTGAGGCTGGCTGCCGGAAGGGTGGCAGGGGAGGGGTGGTAAGTCTGGTCCAGCCCTGCACTCACCGCTTCTGCTCCCTGGAAGGAGAAAGAGACAGCATTAGTTAGTGCCACCAACTTTAGGGTCAGAGCAGTAGACCCTGCCTGGAAGGGCGGCTCCCTCCTGAGCCCCAGCTTACCTCTCCTCTTCTAGCTTCTTCCGGAGGAGGTCCCTCCTCCAGGCAGGTAGGCTGGCCAGCCGAGCTTCCTCCTCCTCCTCCTGAAACACAACCAGGAAACTTTAGGATTTGCACGGGCTGGGTGATTGTGGAGCCAGGGGACCACACTTCCAACCCAGGGGCGCACAGAGGGCTGGCGGCAGAGACCCTTTCGATGACTTTCTGTGGTACAAAAGGAAGGAGCTTCTTGCCCCCAGAACCCCGTGTCCCAGAGGTGGCACCTGAGAGACCCTAGATGAGTGCAGGCTGCACAGAGGGGACCTAGAGTGAGCAGCTGGGCCCCATGGGGGCAGATGGCCCCGGACTGTCACCCAGGGTCTCTGAGCAGATGCAGACTTGAGAGCTCATACAACTGGCCAGCTCAGGCAGATGCCCCCCATGTCAGGCCTTGTGGCCTGCCTTTGCCCTTTCCCCTAGAGAGCACACGTCAGTCACCGCTGTGGAACTGCAGTGACATCATGGTGGGGGATCCGACACAGGCAGCTTCCAGCAGAGCATTTTATTCCTCGGGTGTTACAGAAGAGAAGGGCTCTGTACATTCACACATGCACGGCACTGGACGGGTGTCAAAGCTGCTAGCCACAGGTTCCAGTGAAAGACCAGAGACAGGGACAGCACCACACTGCCACTGCACCCCCCCACCTCGGAGAGGCTGCTCAGCAGTGCCACCTGGCCACCCCGCGACGGCCCCTCAGCTGGGCAAACGCCCCCCATCTGCCTCCCTCCAGGGGACCTCCAGGCTCCAGGCAGCCTGGTCCCGAGCACGCAGCTTTTCACATGTCGGGTTCTTCCTGCTGCTTCTGGCCCTCTGGAGGGCTTCAGACCAGCGCAGGGGCCAAGATGTTCAAGGTGCAACTTTGGATTGACTCAAATATCAAACAACTCTGCCTCCTTCTCCTTCCAGAAGGAGAAGCTGCGGTCGATGTAGCGGCAGATGTCTTCGTTGCTGAATTCGCCCATCTCAGACACCAACTCCAAGGGGTCCTCCGCGGGGGCTTCGGCAGGCGGCCGCCCCGAGGTGGAGGTCGGGGGCGGCGTGGCAGGGGGGGGCTGTGGCGCAGGGCCAGGGGGCTCGGGCTCCCCCTTGTGTGGGTCCTCCAGGGGGGCTGGTGCTGCCTCCTCACCAGGCCCCTTCTCCTCCCTTTCCTTCTCCTCCCCTTGTGTCGCCTCTTCCTTCTCCTCCTCGTCTTCCTCTTGCTCTTCGTCCTTCCTGGCCTCTTCCTGGGGCGGCTCGGCCTCTGGGCTGTCTCCGAAAAACTGGCGCCTGAGATCCTCGAAGCCGTCACTCCAGCCCCGCCGCCCGGCCTCCACCTCCTCCATCACCACGCGGTGGAAGAGGCGGATGAGCTCCCACGGGTGGCTGCCCAGCCGGTCAAACATCTCATAGCACAGCAGATGGCGGAATTTTCGCTCCTCCCGGCCGAGACCCATCTCGAGCAGCTGGAAGTAACCCAGCATGAAGAGGTCAAGCGTGAGGCTGTCGTAGCGCCGGGGCTCACCGTTGGCCAGGGGCGGCAGGAAATGTTCGGGCCAGTACAGGCCGTGCGTCAGGTGCGGGCCATGGGATTGGTGCGCGGGGACCTGCCGAAGCAGGCTCCGCCAGTGGCCCAGCAGCTTGCCCACCACCTGCCGCTCCTTTAACAGGTGCAGCAGCCGCTGGTCGGGTTTGCAAGCTTCCGTGCCGCCGGCTGGCTGCTGAGGAGCAAAGTCACCAGTCTCGGGGCTGGGGTCTGTGCCAGCAGCCGTCACGCGGGGCAGCAATCTGCGCAAGCGTGCCTGGGCGAGGCGCCCCGAGCCGCGGAAGGTCCACTTGCGCCAGTGCTCCAGAAAGAAGTAGACGATGCGCTCCTTGCGCATGTCGATGTAGTCCTGTACGCCGGGCAGCTCGGAGGACAGCGACGGCCTGCACACCAGCTGCTCAGACTCCTGGTTGTTCTGCGACTCTCCGGGTGCATCCAGAGCCCCCAGAGGCTCCTCGGCGGCCCGCAAGCCACTGACGACAGCAACACTGGACTCGCTGGAGCCGGCCACCATATAGTCCTCTTCAAGGACGGGCTCGCGGTCCAGGCCGCTGGCTAGCGACGGGGGCTTATGACACGGGGTGCATGTGGGCACTGCGCCCTGGGAGCGTAGCTCGTAGGTGGCGCAGAGGCGCCTCACTGAGACGCCACACTCCAGGATCTCGCGTGCCACGGCCTCGCGGCACCAGCTAAGCGAGTGTGAGCGGCCCAGGCAGAGGGGCCCGGGCCTGGAGGGCGCGTCAGGCAGGGGTGCCAGCGGCTGGCCCGCGTCGGCAGCCAGCAGCTCTGCCAGGTGTGCGGGCTGGCTGCCCAGCGCTGCCAGCAGTGAGCCCATGCTCTTGAGCAGTGTGGAGATTTGGCCGCACCAGGCGGGCAGGCTGGCAGTGCGGCCCTGCATGCGACGCGGGTCGACGGTAAAGCGTGGCGCCGAGAGCGCGGCGGAGATGGGCAGCAGCTGCCCCAGCTCCTGCCCCGGCTGCTCCAGGCGCGCCTCCAGCTTCTGCGCCTTGTGTAGCACCTGCAGGTTCTCTATCTGCTGCTCGATGCGGAGGATGTCGGCCTCGGTCATGAGCTCACCGAAGGGCCCGAGGATGGCGTTGCGCTCCTGGACGTACCTCCAGCCCTCCGGGGGGTAGCAGCATGAGCGGGCGGACGTCAGCTATGCGGGGAAGACAAGAGAGGGGAGGGAGGCGCGTCTCCCTCTGGCCCAGCTCCTGCAGGCGGTGGCGGCGCCGAGGAACCTTTTGCATGTCCCGGGTGGTGTAATGGCTCCGCTGGGCTGTGTGCGCAGGGATGGGCCGCGCCTGGCCTGCGGTGATGTCTTTCTTCAAGGCTTTGGCTCTGGACTCTGGGCAGTGTCCACTTGGTCCGCTGGCGGGGCCCGGCTGGTCGCTGGGCGCCACTGCAAGGCGGAGAGGGTCGGCCGGCAGAAGGGCTTTCCGTGCTGGCTTGGCTGCTCATTACACCACCCAAGGAGCATGTGAAAGGTGTGGTCCTCGAGCAGCTGGCAGAGCCCCCTCCCTATCCCAGGTCTGCTAATTCCAGCCCAAATCCCTGCA
Organism: Hydrochoerus hydrochaeris; assembly: GCA_004027455.1. Classification (NCBI taxonomy): domain Eukaryota; kingdom Metazoa; phylum Chordata; class Mammalia; order Rodentia; family Hydrochaeridae; genus Hydrochoerus; species Hydrochoerus hydrochaeris. The sequence goes on from PVLA01002802.1 coordinate 167,200, forward strand.
AGACCTCTCATGCTAGGCCGCTGACCCTTCCCATACTGCCGTGGCCCAAGCCCTCACTCAGTACCCCAGTGGTCAGTGTCCCATATGCTAAATGGGAGGCCATCAGCTGTTACAGAGACTAAAGCAGCAGCTTGCACCATGACCTCCCCTGTGACCCAGGACTGGCTCACACACACACCTTTGTGGTACAGGGCCTGAGTCCCCTGGGCTGGAACCTGGCAATCCTGCCTCAGCCTCCCAGCAGGTTCCTTTCTTCAGTCTCCATTTTTCCCCACCTCTAGGCCGCCTCTCTGGTGCCAGTTTTTCCACCCTGGGGGTTGCCCTCGCCTCCACACAGGCCTCCTGAGTCATCTTGACCTCCACAATTAGATTCCCGTGTACAAATATGGTTCACCGTTTCCCACGGAAGCACCCCCAGGCTGCCTGCTGCCCCAGGAGAGGCCGGTTCTCTTGCAGGGTGCTGGCTGGGCCCCTCCAGCTTTGCCTGCACTGTGCAGTCCCAGAGCCACATCTGCTGTGACTTTCAGACCTCCCTTCCCACCTGCCCCAACGCCACTCCTACTCACATTCCAAGTCTTGCCTTAGACACTGCCACACCCAGCCCAGAGGGTGGCCAATTTAGGGTCACCCAGGCAGGCCCCTGCACTGGATCACAGCACTGGACAAGTTACATGGCCAGTCATTTCCCCAGGTGCCACTGTCTCACACCACCCCATTTCATCTCCTTGGGGACACTTACTTGATTATGGACACAGATATAAGCAGCTGCCTAGGAAGCAGGCTTTGGTATATTCACCCCCTAAGGCTACAACAGTGTGGGGGGCACACAGACGGTGCTCAGGGAAACCATCAGCTACCAGTGAGCAGCCCGTCTCACAGATGTGGAGACTGAGGCTGAACAAGGCTCAGTATCAGCAGCTGGACAGTGGCAGTGCAGGGGCAGAGTCAGTCTGAGACCAAAGTCCTCTGGATGACTCAGAGTGGTCCCAGGGCTGAAGCATCATCAACCCAACCCAGGAACTTGTTAGAAATGCAGAATCTGCCGGGTGTGGTTGCTCACTCCTGTAATCCCAGCACTCAGGAGGCTGAGGCAGGAGGATCATTGCGAGTTCGAGACCAGCCTGGGCTACAAACTGAGCCCAAGGCCAGCCTGAACTGCATAGTGAGAGACCCTATCTCAAAAAGACAAAAGAAAGAAAGAAAGAAAGAAAGAAAGAAAGAAAGACAGAATCTGCATCCCTGAGACCGCCTGAGCCCCGGTGGGCATTTAAACAAGGTCCCCAATGATTTGAAGGCAGATTTGCCACTTCATTTCAAAGGGCAAAACTGCCTGGGACCAGGCCTGGACCAGTCCTGCCATCCCAGTGTTCTTCAGAGGCAGAGAGCACTGCCAGAGGTCGCAGGGGTGGCACAGAAGGAGCTGGCGGTGCCCTGCAGACCCCAGAGCTTCCTGGGCAGCCCCGCCACCCACCTTCCGCCTCTGCTCCTCCTCCTCCTGCATCTTCTGCTGCAGCTTGCGCACCATCACCTGACGCTTCCACTCGGGGACGGGCCGGCCCTGCTCGTCGTGCGTGGGGACCAGTGCCTCCACGTCCAGCTGCACGCCCGGCGCAGGGGTGGCAGGGGGTGCTGGCACCATGGTGCCATTGAGCAGGGGCTGGGGGCCGGTGGCCGGTGGGGTGGGGCTCCGGGCCCGAGATGGCACAGGCGAGGCTGGTGGCAGCGGTGAGTCGGGCTGCAGGGAGAAGTGGCCGTGCTGAGCACGGGGCAGGCGAGGGAAGCCGGGGCGGGGTGCCTGCCTGCCTCCTACCTGGGAGGCTGGCTGCCCACTGCCCGAGAACACTGTGGTCAGCCCCTTGCTCTGTGGTGTTGGCTTCAGGCTCTTGCCCGCCTTGATCTCAGCCAGTAGCTCCGAGTTGTCACCCGTCGGGGACATCATGTTGAAAGATTTGGTGCCTGCCATGGGAGAAGGGGGCACTGGTTGGGGACAGGACCCAGGAACCCAGCACCCCCACTGCCCCTCTGAAAACCACCTGTCAAGTTAGGATGGGTGGGGCCCTCCTGTGGGCCCAGAGGCAGCTCTCCAGATCCTGGGGTACCTGGGGCAGTTGTCAGGGCACCCAGAGGTGAATCCACAGCTCCTAGCCCAAAGTCCCCCCCATCAGCATAACCCTACTCACAGCGTGTGAAGCCCCTGCCCGGAGCCCGCTGGGAGTCCATGGTGGCTCTCGAGCTGGCCCTGGGAACTCCAGCATATGAATCTGCCAGCCACTGGCTGCCCAGCTCCAAAACACTACCTGGGGCCCGGCATCTTGACCTTTGTCCCCAGCCCTGGCTCTGCCCCACCAGGGTGGAGTCTCCCTCTGGCCCTCTCCCTGCATCAGCACAGCCCTATGACCTTTGGACTGAGCCGACTGAGGCTCTTATGGTCACATCACACAGACTCAGGACCCTGGAGTGTCAGCACCCGGCTGGACCCTCCCTACGCCCACAACCACGGACAGACAGGCAGACACATTGACTGCAAGCGGGGAGCACATTCATGGCCAAGCACTGCTCAGTTCCTGGGGACCCAGGAAGGAGGCGCTTTCAAAGGACATGGGAGAGGGCACCCAGGAAGCAGAGCCAGGTGGGCAGCATGCAAATGCCTGGGCAGAGTTTGCATTTTCTGATGCGGCTGGCAGGGGTGAATGGGGATTTAGGGAGGGTTGAATTTGGAGCCCTGAGGAAGGGGTCAGGTCTGCAGGGGGGAGGAAAACTGGCCCTGTGCTTTTGAATGCCCAGGTTGGAGATGCCAGAGTGTGTCACAAAGACGGGAAAAGAGGGGACAGTGTGTGGCTGGCTCATTATTTGGGCAAAGTTGTCAGCCAGGCACAAAATGCCATGCATGTATGTGGTTGTGGCAAGGGTACGCGGGGAGGTGTCAGGTGCAGGGGCCCTTGGTGGCATGCAGGTCCCCTTGCCTGTTGGCCCCTGGCCTGCCCTTTCCTCAAGTCCTGGCCCTTTCTGCTGCGTTTTCCTGCTGAGCGAGCGAGCCAGCCTTTTCCCCCAGCCCCCGCCCCAGCCTCAGCCCCAACCGGAGCCCCAGCATCTACTCACTCTTCCTGTGTCTCAGGACTCTCACTTCTAGGAACCGAGAGAAGAGAAGTGACCGTGAAGTTAGGAGCAAGAGGCCAGGGTGAGATGGGGACAGCAAGGGACAGTGAGAGGGCTGAGGAGGACAGGAGGGGCCAGGAGAGAGGAGGAGCCTTCCTGTCCTTGTAACCCTGGCTCAGGATACTCTGGGGCCACAAGGGTGATCTGTCCAGGACCCCAAGGGCTGCACAGGGCTGCTGCTGGCCTTAGCTAGCCCCCTTTGCAAAGGCCACCACTTTAGCACTGCACTGGGCTGGGGCGGGTGTGCTACCACAGACTCCGCTGAGTCAGGGAAATGGGGCTGGAGGTGCGGCCACTGAGCAGGACCCCAGTGCCAGGTGGTCCAGGACAGGCCAGGATGGGAGGAAGGCAGGACAGAAGAAAGACAAGAGAGGTAGAAAGGGAACAAGGAAACCATAAGTTTTTAAAAATGGTACTTTTAAGAAGACTGCAGGTTCCAGAAAGCAGCTGAAGTTACCCAAGGCGATGCATGCCTGAAGCTAAGTTTAGACTCCTTCAGTATCAGCCCAGCATACCAAAAATTCTTTAGGGCTACTAAAATTCCAAAACTGAGACAGTAAGGAACAGGAGGGTTGATCCCAAGATAAAGGAGCAGGTTGGGTGAAACCCAACCAAAATGTTTAACTCCCCCCCAAATGTTTAAATGACCTAAAAGACAAAACAAAACACGAAACATGCTCATACCTGTAGAATGGGCTAATACCCTTCTAGGCCTGGGCTTCTCCACCCCTTCAAAAGAGTTATTAATGTTCCCAGTTCCCGACTATTATGAGCCCCCTTTCCCTGAGCACCCACACTCCATTCTTGAGTACATCCTAAAACCTCTGCCTAACAGACTTGTCTCATGCCTCTTTCTGATGCGCCCCTGAAAATAATTTTTCCATGACAGAAGTCAGTGCACCTGCTGCAGAAAAGTGCTTAAGCACCTTATTCCAATCTCTGGGACCCTAAGACCCAGCCTGGTGATAGGCTGGAGCATCATCCCTTGGGGGGCTGGTGGGCAGGCTGGTGCCCCAAAGAATGCCCAGGCGTGGGTGGTAACACATAACTAATTCCAGCACTCTGGGGGTATAAGGCAGGAGGATTGCAATTTCCAGTTTAGCCCAGGTAACTCAGGGAGAGTAAAAAGGGGCCGAAGAGGTAGCTCAGTGCGAAGGTCCTGGTTCAATCCTCAAAGCGGGGGATATTCACAGAAAGCCCCCCCCCACTCCAGGCCCTGGCTGGCCCAGGATGCAGGCAGGATCAGACTAGAGCGAATCCTTTTGAGTTTGGAAGAGCAAGAGAGAGTTGGGGAGAGGAAGACAGACTGAAGACAGGGGTTGGAAAGGTGGCCTGCCAGCTGTCCCATCCCGTTGAAGACAGTGCTACTCAGAGCCACCAGAGCTGGGACAGGCCCAGAGAGGGCAGGAGCCGCAGCCTCCCAGAGTCCAGTTAAGAGCGGAATCCTCCTTGGGGCAGGGGCGGCAGGAGGAGGAAGGACCCGGGCGCCGCCGCTGGGGAGGGAGCGGTGTCGAGACTTCCCTCCCCCTCCGGGGCTGGCGCCGCCCCCACCCTCGCCCGCCCTTACTCACTGCCGGTGGACGATGAGGAGCGGCGCTGCCCGCAGCCCGGGCCCGTGCCCTCGAGGGGCAGAGGCGGGGCGGGCGGCGGCGAGCTCAAGGCCTCTGGCAGAGGCGGCGGCGGGGGCGGAGGCGGGAGCTCCCCGGGCGCCTTGGGGTCCGCGGCGCAGCCGTTGTGCACGTGGTTCCCGGGGAGCAGAGCCGCCTGCGGGGGCGCGGAGAGGCCGGGGAGTGAGGCGCGCGCGGCGGGGCTGGGGCCGGGGCCGGGGACCGGGCAGGCGGTGGCGGCAGCTGCGGCGGCGGCGGCGGCGGGCGCGGGCGGGCGAGCGCGCACCTCCTCGCTGTGCGCCATGCCCGGGCGCGCGGCCGGCGGCTCGGCGGGGCGGCGGCCCAGCTGGCGGTAGTAGTCCCCCGTGCTGGGCTGCTTGCTGGAGACGCGCGGCTTCCGGCAGGAGTCCTGCCTGCGCAGCCCGTGGTGGCCGTCGTGCGAGGCGGGCTGCGGAAGACACGGGCTATGGTTTGGGCACTCGAGGCCACCGCGCCTCCCCACCCAGCTCGCGGTCTCCCAAGGGGCGCAGCCAGCGGCCGTCCAGCAGGCCCGGTCCCTAGACCCCCACGTCTAAGCGTGGTCAGGCCTAGGGTCATGGGCGCCCCGGGACACGGGCAGGCTCGGCCGCCCCACGGGGAGGGGTACTGGGCACGCGCCAAGCAAGGGCACCGAAGGCCCCCACGGAGGCCAAAAGGGGCGGGCCCGGGGGCGGGGTGGCCCAGCCCCGACGCCAGGGGGAGCCGGAGAAGGGGCAGCTCCCCCAAAGCCTGGCCGCACCCCGCGCCCGATCACCCGCACGCGCGACCCGGGATCTCCAACCGTCTCCAGCACGGAGGGAGCCCGGGCACGGAGGGAGCCCGACGGAAAGCCAGAGCCCCGCTAGGCGCTGCAAACCCGGGGCCCACGCCGCGGGCTCGGGGCTGCACCTACCTGCGACTGTGCCGGTGGCCCCCGCTGTGCACCTGGCGCGGGGGCGGCGCGGACCCAACACCTGCGTTACCCGATCCTCGCGCTCGGGTTTCCGCCCCGCCCGCGCACCCGCCCGCCTGCCTATGGGCTCCGCGGCCTGGCATTACCCAGGGCCGCTGGTGCCATCCCCGCCCCAGCCGTCGGGGATGCGCTGGCTCTGTCCCACCCCCAGTGCAGCCCCGCCCCCGTGCCCGTCTCCCTAGCAAGTCCTGGTCACCCTGACCTGCTTTTACCCCTGCCCCATTGCACCCAGAGGCTAAGTGCCCGACCGCCCTTGGTGCAGCCTCTCATATTTGGCCCGGTTCCGGGTCGCGCCCTTACTCTACCCTACCCTTCCCCTCCCTCATCTGGAAACCATCGTCATCCGCGTAAGCGACACCAACACCCGCGCCCAAGCCTCGGGTTTCAGGGGCGGCCAGGCTGGCTCGGGTGACGGCGCGGCTTCCCTCCCCAAGGCTGCTGCCCCCACTAAGCCCGGCGCGGGGACAGGGACATGAGGTGGTAAGGCCAAAGGCCGAGTGACCGCGTGGAGGCTGTCTCCTGCCCACCCCACAGCCTGTGCGTCCCCTTGGTGGCCTCAGACCCTCTGCCCCCGCCTGGCCAGGCTCACGTTGCAAGAAACGTGACACGCTGGATTCCTTTTCTGGGCCAGCCGGCCCCCTGCAGCCTAGCAGGCACTGTCACCACGACCCTGCTGCCTCCCGTAGTCCCAGCACTGCGCTGGGGGCGCAGTGGCACACAAAGGGCCCTTTGTAGAGAGGACCGGAGCCTGCAGCTCTGCACGCACACACTGCTGAGGGGCGCAAGGCTTGGGCAACTGCCGTCTGGTTTAGGGGTGGGGAGTGGGCACTGGCCAGGCCACTTCTTGCCTGGTTGTGGATAGGGCCACCTGCCACCACCTAGGGCATTGAGCTGTGCCCAGGAAGTCTCCTCTACCTCCTCCAAAGATAAAAGGAGAATCTGATGTCTAGTCCAGTAGCGGGTGGAGTCCCCCTGGAGGTTCAGTATCCCCCCTTCCTCCCCTCCCCCATGGGGGGCATTGTGACCTGGGTCACCTGAACAAACATTTCACCACCCCTCCCTGCAGTGGTCTGCCCTGGGCCAGGGAGAGGATTACAGGCTCTGTCCTGTGGCAGAACTCCAGGCAGCGGCTGCCACTGCGCACCTGGGCTATCGGCTCAGCTGGTCCCCTCCCCTCGGGCGCGCCCTGCTCTATCCCTTTGGGCCAGTGCTCCAGCGCCCTCTCTGGTCTCCTTGCCTAGGATTCCCAGAGCTGTCCCCAAGTGACCTGACTTCATCCCCTCTGCCACTCCAGAACCTCAGGAGCCCACTGGCTGACTGCCCTACGCTTCTGCTCATTGTGGCCCATGGGCCGCCCCCTTCTCACAGGCTGGCTCCACCCAGGATACCCACAGCTCCTCCACCCATGGGCATTCAAGCCCTAAGCCAGAGCCACCCTCTGCTCCTGTCCTCAGCCCCGTCTGCCACCAGGTGCCTGGTCTGCCAGGGTCTACCCAACTTCCTCCCTCTCCCCTGGCCTGCACCCTCAAGCCGTGCTACTTGAAATAAACCCCTCTTGGTGCCATTCCCCTTGAGTCCAGGGCTTCGGGCATGCGCACATCCATAGGAGGACGGCCTACATGCATTCTACCAACTTCTGACAACCCTGTTCATGGCATGGCACAGCTATCTGGGTTTTCATCCTTTTAACCACAATTCCCCACTCAGGCAGCAGGTTTGTCTAACCTCCTGCACCCATGGAGCTGCCCAGGTGCTCAGGGCCAGGGCCAGGGCCACCCATCTGTACCCATCCTGCCCCTCCAGCCAGTGGTAGCGCCAGGGGCAAGGTGGTCAGGGCTCACTACCTCCTTCCTGAGGGTCTTGCTCTCCACATGGCGCAGCTTGCTCTTGGTCTGCATGTAGATGTCAGCTGCCTGCAGCCCTGAGGGGGGCTGGGGAGCCGGGTAGCCCGGTGGGGGTGGGGGCAGTGGGCTGCCTGGTGGTGGGGGTGGTGGGGGGAAGCTGGGGGGTGGCGGCGGGTGTGTAGGTTTCTCTGTCTTGCTTGGAGGCAGGTCCAGCTCTGGGTTTAGCATGTCCATGTAGCTCTGTATGTCTGTAGCCCTTGCACCCGGAAGCTCTGGGGAGGCAGGCGAGAAGCAGGTTGGGGAGTTTGCAGAGGCTGTCCCCTGGGGACCAAGACTCCCCACGGCCTGCAAACCACCTGCAGAGACAGGGCTGGCTCAGAGCGTTCCCTGGCACAGCTCACCGTGGCCTCTGGCGGTACTGGCTGCTCCCTCCTCTTCCAGCCCTGCATTTATTGTCATAAGGAGAGGTTGTGCACGGGCTCGGAGGGGAAGCAGGGGGCTTTGGGCTCCAGGCTGTGCCTTTAGGAGAGGCCACCTGGCCAGGGCAGGGGCAACTCTTCCGAGCAGGTGCTAGGAGTCTGGGTGGCCACACCCAGCCATTGAGGGCACCCTGCCAGCTCTGCGGGCCCTGTCTGGTGGTGGGAAGAAGCCACGGCAGGTGGGTGTGGCCGGCATGTGTCACACAAGCCTGAGGCTTTGTATATTTGTGTGCTTGAGCCTGTCCCATTTGTGCACAGGCTGCTTTGCACTGATGAATGTGTGTGTGTTTATTTGTAGACACAGTGTGTGCATGTTCCAGCGTTTACAGTACAGAAACAGGGTTGTGTGCTGGTGTGTAATGTGGGCGTGTATGTGTATCTGCACCAGCCTGTGTGTGTCTAAGCACCCTTTCTTCACACTGTGTGTGCACATGTGTGCATGTCTAGGTGTGAGTAGCTAAGAACAATGAACCGTGTGCAAGGTGCACATAGATTTCATGGGGAAAGCGCACACAGGGGTACAGGTAGGTGGGTGGTGAGCACACGCATGCACCAGGTCCACTCTCTGTGTTCAGGGTGCTGGCTGTTGGCAGGGCTGCCTGGTGGTCAGCTACAGTCTGCCCCCGGCCCTTCCCACTCAGCCCACTCACCATGCTGGCCCTTTAGGCTGGAATGGCTGGAAGAGCAGGAGTCATAGTTGGAGAGGGTACTGGTGGGCGAACTGAGGTCAAAGTTCGGCCGCTGGACAGACATGGTGGTGTTGGGTGAGGACATGCCCGAGTCAGGCTGCTTGGCTTCCAGCTCAGTGGACGGATCCCTGGACAGCACGCGATGCTCCACACTCTGTGGGGAAGCAGGGAGGACATAAAGGTGGCTGGATCCACAGACCACTGCCTGCCGAGCCAAGGTCCACCCTGGACTGAGACCCTAGTGAAGCCACCTCCCTCCCTCAAGTCCCTTTCCCCATGGTAAGAGGGGCTCAGGTTCTTCTCAGGCTAAGATTAAAGACCAGGCCCTCAGCACTAGGACCAAAGGTCCTGACCCCTCCCACTCTGGAGGGAGGAGACCAGCTGGGGGGAAGGGACCAAGGCTGAACCCAGGGGACAAGTGCCATGCACCAGGCTTGCCTCTGAAGGAGCAGCGCACCTGTGCATGCAGGTGGGGGCTCAGGGCTTCGGCTGGGGTCAGCAGGGGAAAGGAAGGCACCTTCCTGACATCTGGCTGAAACCCTGTCGATTTACCCAAACTTCCAGGGCCCAACACCAGCCCAGCCCACCTGCTGATGGGTCCTGAGAGTGGGGTGGGGGAGGGGGTGCTCAGCGGAGATGGGCAGCTCCGGCTTACACTGCCCAGCCTATTACCCTCCCTTCTGCCCACTGTGCCTGTCCCCCCCTGGAGGGGCCAGGGCCAGGGGAGGGGGCCCTGCTTACATTGCCCATGGCGTCCCTGCAGCCTGCAAGCCTGCTAATTCCGCTGCCTCCTGCCCAGAACTACTCCTTCCTGCCCCATGCCCCCTCCCTGCCTGAGAAGTGTCACAGGCCCCCTGGGAGAAAGAGGCAGGCCTGGCACCAGGTAACAGCTGACAGCCACGCTCATTGGCCCTGTAATTAGGGACTCTTTGGGAGTGTTTGCCTTTTCTGGGCCAGCATCCTTGGTGGCTTGGAGCTGACACTGCTGACACTAGGCCTGCCAGTTGAGGGGGCCAGATCCTGCCTCTACCCTATGAGCCACCAAGAGCCCATGAGACCTAGGGGTAGCATGAGGGTGCTCTTTCCTTGGCTGGCACTAGTAGGCACCAAGAGGACCCAGCTCTGATCGCAGTGGGCCACAGACAACAGAGGCTGGGACCCAGGCTGTGCAGGCAGGGACGGTGGCTTTGGATGTCCTTGCTCTCACTTGCTAGTGGCATGACCTTGGCCACTTGAGGGTCTTCGCCTGTAGATGTGAAGCACGGTATCGCCCGTCCCATGCATGGTGAAAAGGTTACGCCTTTTTGCGACAGGCTGGCCTCCTACTTGCAGCAATCCTCCTGCCTTAACCTCCTGAGCACAGACATGACAGGCGCACACCACCATGCCTTGCTCCAAAAAAGACTTAAGAAGTGCACTACCAGGACTTGACATGCAGTAAATGCCATAGGTGTGAACAACTTAGATCACTGTGAAGGTGGACTCGGATTACACCTGCCACAGTCAGAATTCGACCACTGGGCTGTTGCTGTGAGCAGCTGCAGCCGGGCAGGCTCTCAGGGGGGACTGGCAGGCCCTGGGGAGTAGGGGCCACCCCTGCAGCCAAACATTGAAGACAGACTCAGTGGAAAGAACTTGCAGCAAGGCCCTTCAGTGTCTGCTGCTGCTTGTATGCCCCGGTGACAGGTTGCTCACTACCTGCTGATCCACCTTCACTCTGGGAGACCTTTCCAGGGGGGAGTCTGTTCCCCAGTTCATCTGCAGTGTCTGACCCCTGGGCTTGCATATTCTACAGATCACTGAATGGGGGTTCACCACTGTGTGCTGGCAGACAGCCAGGAGCCATCACATGGAAGTCCCTCTCGTGGCCAGCGTGCTTCTGAGGGTGGCTGAGGCCCACCTCCTCTCTCCCTGACTGAGGCAAGCAGGCATTTAACCCAATTCAGTCTGTGTCCTGAGCATGGAGACACCCACCCACCCCCGAGCCGGAGTCCCAATAGGTCTCTCCACAGCTTGCAACCATCATAAAATAATTTCCAAGAGTCACGCAGGCTCCTAGTTATGGGTTTACTACCAATCGAGCAAGTGAGTGAGTACGCGGCAGTGGTCAAGAGAGAGAGGTTCTGGCCAGGCCTGGCTGGCTGGCTGGCTTCACCACCTACTGGCTGTGTGATCTGGGGCCTCTTGGAACCTCAGTTTACCCATCTGAGAATGGGGACTCTAGTGCCACCTCCCTGAGGGCAGGAGATCTGTGTGGGTTAGTGAACTCGGGCCTCCAGACCTCCCAGCCTCATCTCTCATCCAGGTGGCTCTGGTCCTCCCGGGCCTCCTTCCTGAAACCTTCACCCTCCCCCACTCCCCAGTGGGCGGTGATTCTGGGCTGAATGGCTCTAACTCCCCGAGTCTCCTTGGTCCAGGGGCTTTACACCCTGAGCCTCAGTCTCTTCCTTGGGGAAGGATAAGACATTACCCCCGGCAGGGCACAAAAGGAGATGGTGCCTCGGAGCCATGCCTGGACGTACCAGGTTCTCCACGGTGCGCAGGTAGCGGGTGCAGTGGCTGTGGCCGTTGAATTCTGACAGGTCGGCAGCCGTGTACCCGTCACGGTCACGGACATCCAGCTCCGCGCCATTGACTACCAGGATCTGGCAGCACTGTGGGGTTGGCAGGGTGAGATCGGGTGAGGAGCTGGCTTCGATCTGGGCCTGTGTGTGTGCGTGTGTGCATGCATGGGTCCATGTGTGCATGTCTGTGTCCCATAGCTGTGTCCCAGGCGGGATGTGCTGAGAGCGCCCCGCCAGCAGAGGGAGCCCGAACGCCGCCTTGCTGCTTCGTCCGGGCCCCGCCTCTCGCTCCTAGGCCCCGCCTCTTGGTCTTCTGGCCCCGCCCCAGCCCCGCCTCCAGACCTCCAGCTCTCCGTTCTCCGCGGCGTCGTGCAGCGGGGTCCCGCCCCACAGGTCAGCTGAGATCTCGCCCCCGTGCAGCAGAAGCCAGCTAAGCACTTTGGCGTGGCCGCGGCTGGCCGCGAAGTGCATGGCCGTCGCGCCGTCTTTGTCCTGCTCCGACAGGCTCACGTCCGTGCAGCTCACCTGGGCGGGAGGGCGGCGCTAGACGCCAGGAGCCTTTTGGGCCCCGCCCTCGGGCCCCGCCCTCCACTCACCAGCCACGCGATGACGGAGCTGTGGCCCATCTGTGCCGCGGCGTGCAGTGGGGTCATGCCGTCGTGGGCACGAACGTGCGGGTCCGCGCCGCACTCCTGCACCAGGTACTGCATCACCTCCAGGTGGCCCTCTTGGCAAGCCAGGTACAGGGGCGTGGCACCGTTCTGGGTTTGGGCATCCACTCCCCTGTGAAGACCAGCGCCTGCTGCCTCCAGAGCCCCCTTATACTTCTTGAGTCAAGCTGTGGGGGGGCAGGTCCTAGGAGAGTGAGCTGGAGGGGGGCCTGGTCACCTTCCCACTCCCTCTGGACTCTGGCTCTACCCTAAGCTACATCCCCAGCCCTTTTATTTATTAGTTTTGAGAAGATCTTGCCAAGCTGCTCAGGCTAGAGCACTATTTGGATACCCTCCTGCCTTAGCCTCCCAGAATGCTGAGATTGCAGGTGTGCACAACCACACCTGGCTCCAGCGGCCTTTCTATAAAATGCTGGGTTCAGTGCTTCCTTCCCTCAGTAAGCAATCCCACCCTCTACCAATGCTGCTTGGACACTGTGACCTGGCCTCGCCTACTTCTGCAGCCACACTTAGTCACCATGCGGCCCCGACTTGCTCTCTTTGTCCTCTGTGCTCTTACTCATGTCTCTCCCTAAGACTAAGGACCAGCCCGTCCTTCATGAGGCCTCCCTGGACTTCCTGGCCAAGACACATCTTGCCCATCCTGTCCTGCCCCCTGCCAGGCCAGCTCTGTGGGAATCCTTCATGCTTGGTCACCAGAGGTGCTCCTAGCCTGGGCCTCCGAGTACTGAAGGGTGACAGGGTTATCCTCCCTAGAAAGCCTAGTGACACTTTAACTTCAGCTAAACATCAAGTAATGTTTTAGGATAGTTCAGATCCTACTAAAACATTACTTGACTGACATTCGGTTAATTGGACACCCTGGCTTTTGTCAGTGTCGCTAACCTGGCAATCACATGGCTAGGCCACCTTATACAGACAGATTCTTGGGTGTTATGGTACTGAGAGGGTTTTTTTGTGTTTTGTTTTGTTTGTTCTATTTTGGTACTGGGGTTAAACAGTGCTACATCCCCAGCCCTTTTTATGTTTTGCGACAGGGTCTCCCCAAGTTGCCCAGGCTGGCCTGCAACTTGCAGTCCTCTTGCCTCAGCCTCCTGAGGAGCTAGGATTACAGTCCTGCACCATCGTGGTGAGCAGGCCAGCCCTGCTTTGGTGGGGGTGCTGAGATTTGAGCCCAGGGCTTTTTGCATCTGGGCAGGTGCTGTGTGGGTTGCACACCCCGCCCCACCCCCTGACCTGCAGCTTTTTTTCTTAAATCACACAGCCATTCCCATTTTTCAGAGGGGCAATAGAGCCTAGGGCCAGGGGTGGCCATGGGTCTGCAGCTGGTAGACGACAGGAGAATCACACCTCTGGGGGATGAGGGCCCCGGGCCTGCAGGAGGCATGAAGTGACAGGGAGGGGCAGCTGGGACCTAGCCTTCTGTTCTCGCTGTTCCTTGCCCTTGCTTCCCCAGCCGCCCGGGTCGGGCGTTGCTAGGCACCGCGGAAGCTGGCCTGGCCACCAGGCTGATGGGCAGTGGGCCCCCAGAGTGTAGTTGCCACAGTAGGCCACGAGGGGGAGCCACACTCCAACCCTTACCCAGGAGCTGCCCCGCTTTCAAACCTAAACTCCAGGTGTCAGCTGAGCTCCGTTGGGACAGGGTCTCCCCAGGAGCGCAGCGCTTCCTATCCTCACCCCAAATTCCCCCTGCATCTGTCCGTGCGCCCTGTCAGGCACCGGTGCCACCCCCATCCTCCAGGCCACCCCTCCTGCCTCTGCTGCTCCCCACCCCAGAGCTCCGACCAGACGGCCCCTCCCTCTCGCAGCCTCGCCCTGGCCGGAGCCCTGGTTCTCCGCGCACTTCCTGCCCCGAAGTCCCGGCTCTCCCTCCTCCTTGGCCCAGCCAAAGCTCCCTGCTGCCCCTCAGCACCCCGCCCACCCGCGCCAGAGCAGAGCGGGCAGCGGGGAGGCAGGCGGGAGGCCCTGCCACACATCGCTCCTCTGAGCCACGCTGGCCTGGGGGGGGCCGGGCCGGGCCGGGCGTGGCCCCCCCCCCACTCGCTCCTGCTGCCTTGTAGAAATAGCTGATGAATATTTCATGGCCGACACTCTGCAGCCTGAATGATTCACCTGGTCACCAAAGCACGGCGGGGGAGGCCATCCCAGGGCCCGCAGGGTTCCCTCTGCGGGGGCCAAGGCAATGCATTTAGTAGAGACCAGACCTGCACTCCCTCCCCTCTGCCCTCAGCTCCCCTGTCTGGCAGCCACCAATCAGCCAGGGGCTCTCAGCAGAGGGAGGAGGAACCCGACAGCAGGGGGCAGTGGTGTCCACGTCTGCTAGCGGCCATTCCTGAGGTCCCAGGCCCTTAGGAAAGGTCCCCCCTAACCCCTGCAACCCGGTCTGTCCCCACTGTTGCATTTCCACCTCTGACCTCCTGTCTCCTATTCTGGAGTCGGAGCCTGCTGCCTGGGAAGCCCAGGGACACCGGGCGGATTTGCTGATGGCCCCGCTGAAGAGGGGCTGCCCACCTTGGCCTTCTCTGGTGTGGCCTGAGGCCCCCTCCCTACCCCCTGGGGAGGAGGACAAAAATACAGACAAGTACAAGGCACAAAGAGAACTGTTCCTGGAGAGATGAGTGAATGACAGTGGTAATAAAAAGAATAATAGCACTGGCAGCAGCCACTGTTTATGGACCATGTTCTTGTCCCAAGCCCTGCGATGGGCACGGTGCCCACACTCTCTCCTCTCTTCCCAGAAGGGCCTGGCGGGGGAAGCGCTCACCTTGCTCCTCTCTACGGCTGAGGAGACCGAGGCACGGGGGTCTGCTGAGATCACCCGGCTCTGTGGGACTGTGGTGTCCACACCCTTCCAGCTGTCTGTCTGTCTGTCTGCCCATAGCCAAACCACAGGAAACCCGGCTCTGGGCTGAGTCCCCCACCCCAGGTGGTGCCCTGGTGTCCCTCCTGTCCCCTTCCTCCCTTAGCCCACCTGGAGGAAGGTGGGGCCAGCTCTTCCCTGTGCCCAATAGGGCCAGCCACAAGGTGCCCACTGCTGGCCACTTTGCCAGAAGCATGCTGCTGTGCAGGACACCCCTGACCTTCAGCCCATCGCATTCCTGTCCCGACCACTGCGGTAGCTGTAGGACCAAGCCCCTGCCCTGCCCCGGCCTCCACTCACTGCCTCCCTCCAGTTTGTTCTGTGAGGCCCCACACAGTGCTTTACCCTGCCTGGCCTTGGTTTCCCCACAGGGTAAGTGGCCCACGTGACAGTCTGGCCTTTGTCCTCTGAGCTGAGGGAGAGCTCAGCTGCCCCAGCTGCTGTCACGTCCTGGCCTCCATGTTCACCCATGGTCCTGATGCCACTGCCGTGTGTCACCTCCCCAGCCACCCTCTCTCGCTGCCTGGCCACAGCCTCCCCAGCCCCTGCTCCTCTGGGCCCCTCAGCCCCTTCCTCCCTCACCAGCAGGGCCTCTCAGCTGCTTTGCTGGGCACTTGGCGTGCCCAGGGCCACCCCCTCCTTTCTGAGGCACACTTCTGGGTGAGGGTGTCTCCTCCCAGGGTCTGAGGCCAGCTGTCTATCTGGTGCTGCTCCCCAGCTCTCCCCAGCATGGGCTCCGGTGCTGACCCTGCCCAGCCGCAGCAGACCATGTTCCATGAGAGCACAGAGCGGGCTTTCTCAGCCCTCACTGTCTCTCCTTCACACACCTCACCTCAGGAAAGGACCCCCCCCCCTTTCAGGACACTGGGGACTGAACACCTATCTCCTGTCTGGTAGGCCAGGGCTCTACCCCGGAGCTGCACCCCAGCCCTCATCTCCATCCTGATCACAAATCTGGAGTCTTCAAAGACTCCTGCCCCAAGCCCTCAGGGGTCTGGGGCTTCCTGGCTGTTACACTTTGTGCCTAGATGTCACCCCAGAGCCTCGCGTGCACAGCAGCAGGGTTTTTGGAACCTGATTGGACCTTGCTGCTAGGGGGCAGGCCCTGGTCAGAAGGGGCGGGGCCGGGGCGGGGCCTGGCTTTGCCCCTCCTTGCCGCGTGGTACACAGGAAGCGGCTTTCCTTCTTCAGGCAGGCCTTGTGCTGTGGTGCTCTGCCTTGGAGCCTGTGGACTGTGGCCCGAAACAGCTACAATCTGGGACAAACCTCGACAAGAAAAGCAGTGAAAACACTGGCAGTGATCCTAAAAATCACAGGGTTTTTCTCTCCTCTTGGGAGAAAAGAGGATATGGTCAAACTGTAAGAATGAAGCAAGTGGCCTGAGGGTACAACAGGAACATGCAAAGCCTGGGGTCGGGTCGTAGAACTGTCCGGGTTCGTGCCAGCTTGCTGTTCAGGCTTGCTGCATCGAGGGACACGGGTGAATCGGACTCAGGTCAAAGAGCAACGTTTCTAGCCGCCCAGCCTACCGCCAGCCGCTCCCGCCCCCAAGCGAGGACAGATCTCCCGGTGCCAGGACTGCTCTGAAGGCCTCTTATCTTCCAAGATCCCCAAGGATCCCAGCACTCAGGAGGCTGAGACAGAAGGATTACTGTGAGTTCGAGACCAGCCTGGGCTCCAAAGTGAGCTCCAAAGTGAGCCTGAACTACACAGTGAGGTCCTGTCTCAAAAAGACAAGCAAGCAAGCAAACAAACAAACAAACAAAAAACCAGTGAGGCTTAGAGCAAGGAAAACAGTGCTGCTGTAAGGAAGGTTCTAGAACACCCACTCTCAGCTCCTCAGAGAGGCTTCTGCTGACTCCCCGCCCTGCCCTGAGAGAGAAGCTTCCTAAGGCTCGCTGTCCCTCCTGAACTGTCGCCGTCCCTCTGTCTCAGTCCTTTACTGGATGTGCCCAGAGGCCACTGATGTGCTGAGCAGGCAGAGACAGGAAGGAAGCAGCGCTGTCCCCTGGGGCAGTGGGCTGGCAGGGACACAGATGACCAGGTAGGGGTGCAGCTGAACAGGGCGAGAGCACAGCCTGTCTCCTTGTCTGTCCCTGTGAGTGCACCCAGCTGTCCCCAAACAAGGGGGACCTGTGGACATGGCCTGCTGTGGCAAAGCAGGTCCAGACAGGCACAGGGATGTCCATCTAAGGTCACATGCAGTAAGCTGTGAGCAGAGCCAGAAAAGAGCCAGAGTGCCACCAGGCTCTCTCTTCACTCAGCTGCCATCCGCCCGGTGTCAGGCACAGGACGCAGGCGGGTATAAGGGCTCTGTCCCCACGAGTCAGGGCGGACAGTAGCAAACACACAGAGCACAGGAACACGCTGGCGGCTGATGATAGGCGGACAGGGACAGGAGGCAGTGAGGGGCGAGTGACAGGGTGGGTTGCAGTTGTGCAGCTGGGGAAGGCCCTGCTGAGAAGGCAGAGAAGACCCCCGCAGACTGGGAGGATGGCAGGGGCCGCCTGGGCTTCAGGAGAGGCCAGGGAGGAGCGAGGAAGGGAGGTCAGAAGGCTGAAGACCTGAAACGGGAGGCAGCCTCGGAGCTACTTGGTGATGGACAATGATGAGGAAGATTGTTTTGGGGTTTTTTTTGCTTTTTGAGACAGGGTCTCGCTATGCGGTTCAGGCTGGCCTCGGGCTCACTTTGTAGCCTAGGCTTGTCTCAAACTTGCAATAATCCTCCTGCCTCAGCCTCCCAAGGTCTGGTATTACAGGCGTGAGCCACCATGCCCTGGCTTGATGTGCTTTTTGTGTCTTACTATGTAGTTCAGGCTGGCCTCGAACTCCCTAGGTAGCACAACTGTGATCTTCCTGCCTCAGCCTTCCCTTTCCCAGAACCTCCCCTGGAGTTGGGGACAAACACAGCCCCTGGCTTCCCCAGAATGTCCCAGCACAAGCCCCGCCCCCAGGTCCTAGCTGCCCAGGTGACCTCTGCAAACACAGGGCCAGGCCTGGGTGGGGAGTGATTAAGAATGCATGAGCCCCGGCTGCCAACAGAACAGGTGCCCAGCAGGAAAGGGCAGCCCCGCCCCATGGAGCCTCAGCCCCTGGGCCTCCCCAAGGATGAGTCCCCATCCTTGGGCACTGCCTGTCTTGGGGTCAGCCAGGCTTCAGGACTTCCCATCAGACTCCAGGGACCAGGGCTGCACAGCAGTGGAAATAAACCCAGAGAAGTTGGACAGTCTGCCCAAGGCCATGCGGCCATCCAGGGGGGCCTACAGCTGGCCAGGCCACCTCTTGGGGATTCCACACCAGTGTCTGTCAATCATGAGGTAGAGACCTCTGCTCTGTGCACCTGCGTGTGCCCTGCACTTAGAATAAACACAGAGTGGACCCTAGTTGCAAGAGGCAATCTATAAGAGGAGCTGACCTCAGAGCTTCTATTTGGGGTGACTGTGAGACTCAGACACTGCTTCCAGGGGCCAGGTCCCCAGTGGGCCCTTGGCAGGGACGAGTAGCTACTTGGGGCTGACCTGGCTGCTGGCTGGGCACTTCCCATGCTCTGTCTGGTTGTATGAGTGCCAGGGCCCACTCCGGTCTCCAACCTGAAGGCCACGCCTTGAGATTGGGGCTGAGCCTGGGGTCCCCTCCAGCAGGACTGGGACAGCCCCAGCCAGCTGCCCCCATGCCCCGCACCTTCCAGCCTAAGGTGCCTTTCCACAGGGGGCTCAGAGGGAGGGCCCCCCTAAGGGCAGCAGCCCCATGGGTCACTGTGGCCAGTTCTCTGCTCCTGGGAAGATTCGGTCCAGTGAACCAGAACAGACTGGAGGGAGAGAAGGAGCAGGGTGTCCCACGATGTCCAGCCCAGACTGACGCCCCCAGGCGCGGCCCTGGCACCAGCTGGGCCCTCCCGGGGCTGTCCAGTCCTCCAGTGGCCCTGTACTGGTCACCACCATGACCATGGCCGCCTGCAGCCTCCCTGGGTGGAATCAAGTTTCCCACCGGGAGGTGCAGGCGTCCTTCCTCCCTTGCAGCCCTGCCCAGGAGAGCTGAGCCCTCGTGAATAATTCAGAGCTTCGCAGCAGGCACGGGGCTCATGAGAGCACAACTCGGCCTCTTCCCTGCAGCTCCCAGCCCTGGCAGCCATGGCCTTAGGGAACAGCAGGCCCCCACCCCAAGCCAGATGTGAAGTGGCCATACGGACCCCTATCCCACGCCCGGCCGCCCCCTTCTCCCTG
This sequence comes from Hydrochoerus hydrochaeris, assembly GCA_004027455.1. Classification (NCBI taxonomy): domain Eukaryota; kingdom Metazoa; phylum Chordata; class Mammalia; order Rodentia; family Hydrochaeridae; genus Hydrochoerus; species Hydrochoerus hydrochaeris. The sequence continues at coordinate 186,284 of PVLA01002802.1, forward strand.
AGCATAGCCTGGCAGCCACACAGAAGCACCTCCTTATCAGCCGGCTCCCAGCCGCCATCCCAGGGGGTGAAGCCCCTGCCACTGTCCACCTCCCTGAAGTCATACTGCTCCTGGGAGCTGGCCCTGGCCTAGGCACAGGGCCCACCCACAGCGGGCACCTAAGAGACCAGAGCCCACGGGGGCATCAGATCCGGGGTTAGCAGGGCTGGACGGTGCAGCACTGGCTCCACACCCTCAGCCTGGACTTCGGCGTGTTGGGTTCTCCTCCTGCTTTAGGACCTTAGCGTCCTTGACCTGAAGTGAGGGGCTGGGACGGAGCCTCAAAATCCCCATCCTGGGGTGAGATGTACCCAAGATAGACACGGCTGCCAGGTCCCACTCAAGGCTCTGGCAGGAGTCAGGGTCTCAGCCTGGCCCCACAGCTCAGCGTCTCTGGAGTTCCTCCTCTAAAGTCCAGGATCCAGCCCTGACCAGACCTCGTGTTTGTCCCGAGACAGAGAAGCCACATCTGTGTCTTACTGGGGTGGGGTCTCCAGCCAGCCACCCGTGGGACTCTGAGCCGGTCCAGTTTGCCCTGGGCAGAGAGGACAGCAGGAGCCAGGCCCGGCAGGTCTCAGGGCCACACCAGCAGTGGCTACACAGGCGCCCCACCTGCACCCCATGGCTGGACCCCCTCACCTGGGAGCTACTCTCTCTCCCTGTCCACTCCATCTTTGTGGCTCATGGCCCAGGCACCTGCCTGCACTCACAAGGATCTCTGGCTGGAGCCCAACCCACTCAGGTCCCTGCTCCACCAGCACCCCACTTCCTCAGAGAGGGGCTAGGGTTGCTCCAGGACTCCCAGCCACAGGTGCACTAGGCATCCTCCTTTTCCAGATTCCCCTGTGCCCCTGCTCTGCAGGGAGCCCCTTTCTTCCATGGACCCCCCACTCTGAGAGTCCCCAGCTCGGCCACTCAGCCCAGGCAGCCTGGAGGTTTGAAAATCCCTTCCCCCGGGGCAGTGGGAAACAGAGCCGCTCCGAGGGCCTGGCTGCCGGCTTCTGGGCTCCAGTGAGAGGCAGCTGGCCCTGAGCTCTCTGGTGACTGCTGCAGCCCCTCCTCCCCTGCCTGAGTGCAGAGCTCTGGCCTGGCCGCTGCCCTGAGAACAGCCTGGCATGCTGGGCGTGGTGGCACAGCTCTGTAATGCCAGCACTTGGGAGCCTGAGGCTGGAGGATCCAAGAGAGTTCAAGGACAGCTTGAACTACATAGCAAAATCCTGCCTCAAAAAACAACAGAATAAAGGAGGTCCTGGCCGGGAGAATAGCTTAGCAGTATGGTATTTGCTTCAAGTGTGCAAGGCTGCTGATTTCATCCCCAGCGCCCCCCCCCCACACACACACACAGGCGTGCACAAGGCGGGTACTTACTTCGGGTAGTCTCTGATGAGCAGCCTCAGGGAGGGGAAGTCTCCTTTGGCGGCAGCATAGTGGACCGGCAGGGCACCTGTGTCCGTGGCCACGGCGGGGTCTGCATCGGTGTGATGCAGCAGCCAGTTCACCACCTCGGGGTGGCCGAAGCGGGCAGCCAGGTGCAGGACTGTGGCACCAGAATTGTCTTTGTCCTGTGGGCAGAAACTCAGTTGAAGTCATAGGGCCCAGGCCTAAGGCCCTGCTGGCCCCCCACAGGGATGGCCACGCCTCGGGCAGTGTGGTTTGGGGCTGATCTGAACCTGGGGGGTTCGAATCTGGCTCGGATCAGGATGGGGGGCCCCCTGTGTCCAACCTTTGCTGCTGTCTTCGCCTGCTTGCCCGAGTGTCACAGGGAACAGAAGTGTCCACCCTGCTGTGCTTGGGACAGCCCAGCCTTGGGGTGGGAAGGTGCCCTCCCTGGCCTCCTGTGCCCACTGGCCATGGGAACAGGCTGTATTCTTGCCCTGCAGAGGAGGCTTGTGGGCATGGGCGGGCAAGGCCTGGGGAAGCTGGCCAGAGTTGGAGGTGTCCACTGTGTTGGCTCCTGGAAGGGCTGGGTGAGACTCCTGCTCACCCCGGAATCTGAGTTTATACTCTGCACCCCATCTTGCATCTGCTGGGGAGGGGCTGTGGCCTGCTCCCGGGAGGAGAAGCAGGGAACCCAGAGGTCCAGCCTCTGGGCAGGTGCATTTGGGAAAGTGGGCACCATCTGGCACCAAGGATGCAGGATTGCAGGAAGGTGGGTGGGGGCAGGGGCAGAGTTTGGGGCCATAGTGAGAGGCGGACACGTCCACTAAGATGAGAAAAGGGAGGCCTCCCTGCTCCTGCTCGGCCAGGGAGAGGGCACCATGGGGACAGATGTGACCAGGGCAGCAGGGATTGGCAGGGATGCCAAGGAACATGGCTCCAGCAAAAAGGAGGCCTCTAAGGTTCCAGCAAGAGGAGGACACGGGGGTCCTGGAGCCACGGGCACAGCTGGGAAGTCATCAACCAGGCTGTGGGGGTGGGGACAGCAGGCTAGCCAGCCCAGCAAGGAGGCAGGGAGGACCAGGCAGGGAGTAAAAAGCCCAGGAAGCTGAGGGAGACCCTGAGCCTCTTTTTCCTTCCCAGGAACAGCCCAGCATGGAAGTGAATGACTGTACTCCTAGAGCTTGGAAGGCTGAGGCAGGAGAATCACCAAGAGTTCGAGGCCAGCCTGGACTACATAGTGAGACACTGACTGACTCACAGAAAGAGTAAGAAAGAAAGAAAGAAAGAAAGAAAGAAAGAAAGAAAGAAAGAAAAGAAAAGAAAAAAGAAGAGTTGAGGAGGACCAGAGCCTGATCCAGTGTGTCCCCTGAGCCCAAGGATGAGTCTGGCTAGAGGTGACCAGGCACGACCATAATAAAGTACAGCCTGAGCCTCAGCTCTTGGGAAAGGCCCCCTCCTCCCCTGGCCATGGGACTTGGGGTCTGACACTCCAGGGGTCCCAATGGCTCAGGGCTTCCGGATGGTGGTGGCCCTATGCAGGGGTTACAGGCCCGTCCTTCAGGCACCCGGCTATGTGGGCCCCGGGAGCCACACATGCTCAGCCCTACACCCTAAGCTGCTTATCTCACTGGGCTGGCAGGACCCGGGATCCAGGTCACCCCCCCCCTTCCGGCCCTAGTACTCAGGTCTGCTGAAGGGCAGGGGACTTGATAAGCTGGGCACAAGGCCACTTGCTCCTTCCACCTCCGCTGTGGGAGGGGGGGTTCTGGTCAGGGCTGGACACCAGGTTTAGGGAGGAGAGAAGGCAACCAGCCAGAGCTGGCCATGGGCATCGGGGAGTCATGCGTCTCAAGAGGAGGCCTGGGCCATGTGCCCAGGGTCGCCAGTAACAGGGTGGCCCAGGAGATAAGAGATGGGCTCCCCAGAAGGACAGGAAGGGAGGCCTGCACTCTGAGGGCAGGCGGTGTGGGGAGCAGCCAGCCAGCTGAGCTCCCTGATTCCTGCGCCTGGGTCTGCAGCTGCCACTGTGCCTCTGAACACAGAAATCAGTTCTGCTCCCTCCGCCCTGTCCGACCCCCGAGCAGGGTCCTGCTACTTCCTGAGCTCAGTGTCTCTCCGGGCCTTGCACTGCTTGCCCCCTGTGCTTCCGGTCACCTGGCTGCCTCCTTCTCGCCGGCTGGGACTTCCCTAGGAGGTCACTTCTGAGTGACCTGTTGGCAGCCGCAAGACTCAGGCTGCGGTAATAAGTGACTGAGAGCTGGGAGACCGAAAGGTGCTGGTGTTCTGGGGTCCACCTAGGTCCACCATCCATAGCCCACACCCTGCCTTAGGCGAATGTGCGGTGTGCCCAGGCTGAGCCGCAGTGTTCTCCACCCTCCTTCCACACCTGATAAAAGGGGCTTCCATTTGTCCCCTTCCCAGGACTCAGCACGGGGCTTTGCTCTCCCAGGAAATACTAGCCGGGGGAGCCTGTTCCCATGGCTTCTCCCATGCCACCCAGGCGCCCTTCCAGGCGTGTCCAGGGGATGCCAGGCATCTGCCCGCACAATCCAAGGAGCTCACCCTATCCAAAGCCCTGGAGAAAGAGAACACCCCACCCACCACTCGGGAGCTACCAAGTTCTCCTGGGGAGGGAGCCCCCGGGCACCCGAGAGTGGCGTAAACTCACCTGCAATTTGCAGCCGCCCTGCGACAACAGCCACTGCAGGCAGGCGAGGTGGCCGGTGGCAGCGGCGTCGTGGGCCGGTGTGGCCCCGTTGCGCGCGCGGGACGAGGCGGGCATCCCCACGTCGTCCACTAGGAAACGCAGACAGTGCAGCTTACCGGCGCGAGCCGCGTGGTGCACGGGCAGCGCGTCCAGCGAGTCGCGTAGCGTGGGCTCCAGCAGGCCGGCGGCGTGCAGGGACCTCAGCACTTCCAGCTCGCCCTGCCGCGCCGCCTGCAAGGCTCGCTCCAGGGCCATGGTGCCGCCCGCGGCGCCGCGCCCCCTGCTCGGCCTCACTGAGCCTCCCCGGGCGCCATCCGGGGAGCCCTGGGAGCCCTCGGCCGTCGGGGCTTCGCTCCTCCGTTCTCCGGAGGCGGAGCGGGTGCGGCCCGGCCCCTCTCTTGCGGTCTAGTGCTCCGCTCCGCCTCCGCCGCCCTCTGGGGCGGGGACCCCGCGCGCGCCCCGCTTAAGCCTGGGCCCGCCCCGCTCCGCGGGCCCCGCCCCGGCCCTACACTCCCCGCCCTCCGGCGGCAGCAGCCGGGGCCACCCGGGTCTGCTCTCCTAACCTGCCTGCCCCGCCAAAACACTAAGCAAAACTGGACTGGAATTTGACCGTCGTCCACGGTCCGGACGACTTGGACCATCTGCCCCGTGGCCACTCGGGGCTGCTCTGGGGACGCAGGCCAGCAGCAACGATGGCGACTCCAGAGGGGACAAGTGTGGTCAGAATGCGAAGTCGGGGCGGTAGGAAGTGCTGTGTCCACGCTGGAGGGCAGCTGTGGAAAGGGCCTCCGAGGAGGCTCCTGGAGGCGGGTTTTGAGTGGTGATAAGGGATATTGTGGGTGGCGAAACTTCGAAGACAACGGCTCAGAACAGGGGCAGGTCACAAGGGCCTCTCCAGACCCAAGTGCTGCCTCCTCTGGTCCGCAAGAGGGAGAAAGCGACGGAGGCAGGAAGGAGCGCCTTGGTGCCATCAGCACAGTACACCTAGACCCCAAGATTCCAGTCACCCAGGGCCAGCGTCCCAGACTGGGGGACTTGACCACAGGCTGGGGGTGCTAAGCCATGAGAAAAGAGGGACCTAAAGGCTGGGGCCAGCAAGGAGACCAGAGAGGGCACCGCGACCCCGCGCAAGGACATGGGACGGTGTCAGGGGCCACAGCTCAACAGTGCCAAGCCACCCTGGGGCACAGCTAAAAACCGGCTGTGGGAAGTGGAGGAGCCAGGCCTGCTGGATCTGGGCGAGAGCGGCCGGAAGCCGAGGCCGCGGGCCGGGGAACACAATGGGCGCATCCGCCACCTTGAAACAGCCTGCGTCCTGCCTGTCTCAGCGCCGCCGCCCACACTGGGGCCTTGGAGAGCCCAGCGCCGTCCGGCTGTTTCACCAGCTCCTCCACCAGGCTGGCACCGGGCCACGAGGCATGCGCCCGAGCGCGCAGCTGCATCCTCCCAAACCCCTGGGAGTCCTCCTGTCTCTGACACCATTCCCCGGGCCGCCGCCTGGTGGCGCCGTGCAGGGTGGTTTCGGGAACTCCTAGGTATCCTCAAAACCCGAGCTACTGTGCCCTGTGTGGCCCGGTGGGTTTCCAACGATTTCCACCTGGTTGGCTGAACCTTACTCCTTTCCCCGTACCTGGGACCCCGGGGGTCTAGGTTCCCCCTGCAGGAGGTTCGGTGGCCATCCAACTCAGGCTGGGACGGGTGCTCTGCGGGGCCTCTCTGACCTCTGGGGGCGCTCACCTGTCTGCTGAGTCCACCGAATTCCCTTCCCTGGCAGCCCTGAAGAGCCCTGCTGGCAGCTCCTGTGGGGAGCCACTCGACAGGCATGGCGGTGAGTCTCCCCTGGTGTTTAATCCCCACAGCTATTAGCCCTGTTTTACAGCAGGGGAAACTGAGGCATGGAAGTTTTTTGTTTTGCTAGACTGGAGATTGAACTCAGGGCCTTTGGCCCAAGCTACAATCCCAGGACTATTTTATTTTTTATTTTAAGACAGGGTCTTGGTAAACTGCCAAGTTGCCCAGGCTGGGTTCGTACTTGCAGTTCTCCCAGAGTGCTGAGAATTCAGGTGTACATTGTCAGGGTAGTTTCCCCTAGCTCTAAGTGACTGCTCCCAAGTAACCAGCAAGCCCCCAGAATCCTTGGGGTGGCGGGGACGGTGCTTTATCAGGTCAAAATCTTTACAGCCACGGGGCAGAGGTGAGCAGAAAGACTGAAATCATCACGTCTGCAGTTCACCCCTCTGCTGCCCACCCGCCTTCGTCAAGCTCTGGTTGCAGGCCTGGCAGGGCATGTCCCAGGAGGACCTGACCCCTGGTCCTCTCCCCTCCGGAGCTGGCATCAGTCTGTGCCACGGATGAGGGTGTGGGAGCAGGAACAGAACCGAGTGACCCAGGTACGTGACACGTGTGCGTTTGTGTGCGCACGCGCGCGTAGAATCTACAAGTTCTCTTTTGAGGTCTTAAAGGATAATTGATAACCTCGGAGGGCCTAGCCCATGGCCATGCTGGCCTCTAGCATGGCAGGAAGAGAGGGGTCCAGGCACCCCAAGCCCTGCTCGGGCACGCGTGTCGGTCGAGTGGTTTATTCTCACGCTTAGAACCATTAATAGAGACGAGGCTCTGGTCTCGGCCTGCAGCGACCCTCCGCGCAGTGGACCCGAGGCTGGGGTCGGAAAGGAGGGGTCCGCCCAGCACCCTGGACAGCTCTCGGCCCCTCCCCATGGGCACCTCCTCCCGGCTCCCGCTCTGTGGCCCCGCGGGTCCCCGCAGTCCCGAGTGTGGTCCGCGGGCCGGCCGTTGCCCCGCCAGCCGGTCGGGGGCGGGGAGCCCGCAGCAGATGGGCGGGGGACGCCTGCCAGTTTGGGGCAGCAACGGCCACGCGTCGCGGAGGCGTGCCGGGGGGGTGGTGCGCAGCTGGGCCGGAGGGGGCCCGTGGGTGGGGCGGTGGGGACACCCAGGCCCGCCCCGCGCGCCGGTCATGTGAGCTCCGACTGCTCCGCAGGTGGAAATCGGAGTCCGAAGCTGTAGAACCGAAAACGAACCCCAAGGATCCCCTGAGTTGGTTCTTCTTTGGGAGCTCAGTTTCACCATCCAAAACCGAGGGTGGGGAGAACAGGTGTCCCGACTTCGGCGGCCTCTCGGAGGGAGCCTCTGGGTGCTTGGAGCCCCAGGGTCCAGGGGCTCCGGCGGTTTAGTTCCCTGTGCTCGGAGCAGCTGGCGGCGCGCGCCTCTCACCTCGTGACCCTCGCGGGGTCTCCCTAAGCCGGGGGCCCAGACGGTGCCGCTGCAGCCCCTGGGTCCCCTGTCGGCCCTGAGAGGCCTCGGAGACCCGTTGCGTCCCCGGTGGGGAAAGCATGAAGAAGGGCGCGTTAGAGACGAGGGGCACAGCCCCCCACACCCCTGTTTCTCCCCACCCGGTAGGCGTAGCGACGGTGCCAACGGGCCCCACATGTCCCGCGCCCCCGCCACAGATGGGACGCGAAGGCGGGAGCGGGGTCCTCGGGGACACCGAGGTCTCCCTCTCCAGCCCCACCCTGCGCAGGAACAAAGGCGGGGCGGGGCGGGGCGGGGCGGGCGAATCCGCGTCCTTAAAGCCGGGCGCGGCGCGGGCTCCCTGCGCTCCGCCCTCTTCCGCCCGGGTCTCCTCTCGGCCTGGGCCGGCACCGAGCGCCCTTCGCGAGGCCCGCAGGGCCGCCGCTGTCCCGCGGAGCATGGGGCTGCCTCGCCGGGAAGGGGGTGCAGCCGAGCTGCGCAAGGTAGGAGCCCGGGATGGCACGGGGCGGGCAGGTCCCGGGTCGCGACACCCCTGACCGCGGCTTCTACGCCCACCCGTGCGCCCGCAGAGCCTGAAGCCGCTGCTGGAGAAGCGCCGGCGCGCGCGCATCAACGACAGCCTGAGCCAGCTCAAGGGGCTCATCCTGCCGCTGCTGGGCAGGGAGGTGAGTGCGGAGGTCGCCCCGGCGGGAGAAGGCGGAGGGGGCGCGCGCGGTCCCCAAGGCTGAACCCGGGGGCGCCCACGGAAGAGCAGACCCAGCGCGCGGGGCCCTGAACTCGCGAGTGCGCGGCGCTCGAGCCGGGCTTGGTGGCGCGGGGCTGTGATCCCGGCCCGCGAGGTCCAAGTTCCCGGCGAGCCTGGGCGTGTGGTGAGTTCGATGCCAGCCTGCATCCCTTAGAGCGGCCCTGTCTCTGTTCTCCCGCGTGGCCCGGCTCAGAACTCTCGCTACTCGAAGCTGGAAAAGGCGGACATCCTGGAAATGACCGTGCACTTCCTGCAGGAGCTGCCGGCGTTCTCCTGCCCCGCCGCTGCGCCCCGTGAGTGACTTTACACCTCGCCCAGCCCTGCCCTGCGCCCTAGACCCCACATCCCACGCCGCGCCTCATACCACTTTCCTCCCGCAGCGCCCACAGACAGCTACCGCGAGGGCTACCGCGCCTGTGTGGCGCGCCTGGCACGCGTGCTGCCGGCCTGCGGCGTCCTGGAGCCCGCGGTGAGCGCGCGCCTGCTGGAGCACCTGCGGCGGAGATCCGCCTGCACCACCCCAGAGGCCAGGCCGCCCTCCCCGCCCTCCGCGCCCTCCCCGCCTGTGCCCGCGCCCTCCCCGCCAGCACAGCCCAGCCCTGGCCTCTGGCGGCCGTGGTAGCCCCTTGGCTGGGCCACAATCCAGCTCACTGCGAGCAACCTGGCAGGCCGGGCAGCGAGGGAGCTTGCGGCAGCAGCTGGTGTCCCCACACCCAAGGACCAGCTCCACATAGGCAGGAAGACCAGAAACGGATGTGTGTGACCTGGGTGGCAGACCCGAAGACCTGGAGGGCTCAGCTGGAAGAAATAAGGGGAGCTATCCTGCATCGTCCCAAGTCTGGACAGGAAAAGGGGCTGCGAGGAGCCCAGAAACCCCCATCCCGGTTGGAGGAGGTGGCTCTGGAACTGGGCCAGCCACAAGTGCCTGGCAGTGACACACCTGCCCTGCTGCTGGCACCAGACCAAGCAGCTCACCTGGCCAGGTGCAGCCCTGCTCTGACTGGCACTGCCCTCCCCCCCAGCTCTGCTCCAGCCTACTTCCTGCCCAGCTGGGCGTGGGAACCTTGGGACACAGAGCAGCCGTGGCCTGAGGGCCTCTATCACTGCCTGGATTGCAGAGTGCAAGAGCACATAGGCCCGGACCCATGACTGCCACTCGCAGGCTGTCGGGTGCCAGGGTGGGGGCGGAGAGCCCCAGGGGCTGTGTCAGGGGTCTTAGAAGGACCTAGCTCCACAGGTATTAATGTAACACCAAGGCCAGGTGACCTCGGGGACAAGAATGAGCTGCCATGTGGCTCCAAAGAAGCTGTCGCCTGGGAGGACCTGAGCCCAGCACAGAGATGGTGACACAGGACAGCAGAGATTCAAGAGCCCCGCTTCTTTCCTGCCCGTTCACAGATGTGTGCCAGTGGCAGCCTGGAAGCTGCAGTTTCTTTCCAGCGGAAGCCAGGCAGCCTGCGTGGGGACTAAGGGGTGGTCCTGGAGATGGGGACGCCCATAGTGAGTCCCGGAGAAAGGGGACTCTCTCCGTCCTTTGCCAATCCCTTTCTGTCATTGTCCTGGGCTTCGCTGAGCACTTTGGGAAGGCTGGCGTGCTCCTGCAGTCCTGGACGAGCAGGACTCCTGGGGAAAGAAGGCAGACTGAAGGGGAGGGGACCGTCAGTGAACCTGCCGGTGCCGCAGAGACCACGATGCCCTGGGCCCTGGTTTGGGGGGTGGGATGGAGGAAGCGATCAGTGTGGAGACAGTGGGGTGAGGTCCCCAGCAAGGCTATGGGGTGCTGGGCCCTGAAGGTTAGACTGTGAGCCCCTAATGGGCAGGGCTGGGCTGAGTGGCCTCCGTGTCCCCGGAGTGCTGGGGGGTTTAGAGCTCAATAAACACAGGGGTTCAATGAACAGATCCTGAGCCCTGGGCAGCCCAGCTTTGCGTTAATCCCCGCTGCAGGCCCAGCCTCGCGTGGAAGGTTCCTCTTGAAGCCGTCAGCTGCTGGGAACAGGTAGAGGCCAGGGGCTCCTGTCTCCTGGAAAGAACCTGTTGTGCACTGCAGGAGCAGACTCACAGCACCCCTGGGTGCTATTGCCTGCACCCACCTCCTCCTGCTTCCTGCTGCTGGGTTGGGGCGCGCAGTACCCAGCCCTACTCCGGGCGGCCCCGCAGCAATCAGGGAGGGTTGCGTGCCGACAGCGGTGACTCACAGGTCAGACTCGCTGGGATTGAGACTCAGGCAGCCACCTGGCCCGGCCCTGGCATGTCTGGGCGGTGAAGCTCAGGCCCTGGAGAAAAAGACCGAGTTTCTCCGCAGGATGTGTGAGAGGCCTTGCCTGGGCTCCCAGCCGGCAGAGCTGGTACAACAGGGGTGCTGACTGCCCAAGACACTTCAGGGTTTGCCCGGACACCACCCCGCCCCTGTCTGATGGTGGAACGAAACTGGCGATTCTCCTGTGTGTGTGGATGGGGGTGGCTCCAAGCATAGGCCCCTCCCTCCCTTCTTTCCTTCCTCCCTCCCTCCCTCCCTCCCTTCCTTCCTTCCTTCCTTCCACCCTTCCTTCCTTCCTTTCTTCCTTCTTTCCTTCCTTCCGAGACAAGGTCTCCTCCTATAGCCCAGGCTAACTTCAGACTCCCAGCAATCCTCCTGTCTCAGCCTCCTGAGTGGTGGGATTATAGGTGGGATTATCTGTGTGCCCTTTTTTTTTCTGGTGCTAAGGATGAAATGCCAGGGCCTTGTGCATTTGAAGCAAGTGCTGCACTAACGAGGTACACTCCCAGGCCACATCGGGCATCTCATGACCCTTAGCAAGTCCCGAATGGCCAGCTCGTGGGATACCTGCTGTAATGTGTTTCTGAGACTGAATCTAACTCCTTGACAGCTGGAGAAAAGACCTCCCTGTCCCTCTCTCATGGAATCTGTGGGCGCACTCAGGTGTGGGGTCCCACGTCTGTAACCACACCATGCTGGGAGGCTGAGGCAGAAGGTTTGCAAATTCAAGCCCGGCCTGGCAGGGAAGCACCCTAAGGAGACCCTGTCTCGGATATAGAATAGAAAGGGGCCGAGGGTGTAGCTGATGGGAAGGCCCTGAGTTCAGTCCCCAGGCTGCAGAACCAGACCCACACTAGCAGGTGGGATCATTCCGTGCCCCGCACACAGCCGGAAGTGCCATGGGCACTTCCAAGGGGACAGGGCATCAGGTAGCCAGGAGAGGTCAAAAGCCAGTCCCTGGGCGTGGGGTTACATATGGGGGGCTGCCAGGGAGAATCCCTCCCGAGTACGGACCTGTTTCCTCACCATCCCTGTCAGGGGTCTGGAAGCCTCAAGGTCAAATTTACTTTTCACTTTATTATTCATGTAGGTTTATTTATTAGTATTATTATTTGTTTTGTGGTACTGGGAACCGAACTCACGACCTCCTGCTTGCCAGGCTGGCACTGTACTGCTGAGCTGTGTCCCTGGACCGCTGCTACTATTCTGTTTGGTTTTGTTGAGACAGGGTCTTGCTATGCATTACAGGCTGGACTTGAATGCCTTATGTAGTCCACTCTGCGCTGCAAATGCCCGGCAATCCTCCTGCCTCAGCCTCCTGAGTGCTGGGATTTCAGGTGTGCACCACCCTGTTTTGTTTGTTGTGAGGCAGGGTCTGCCTAACAGTCCAGGCTGCCCTTGAACTTAAGGTTTTCCTGCCTCAGCCTCCAGAGTGCTGAGATTCCAGGTCTATGCCTCCACCCCCGGCTTCGCCTTTTTATTTATTTATGATTTCTATCTTCCCTTCCCATCAGGTTGGTAAAATTGTTCCTGGGAAGAACGCACCCAGCCAATGGGGTTCATTTTCCTGGCTTTGGTTCACTTGACCCCCCTCCCCCCGCCCCGGTACTGGGGTGGGACCGGGGGCCCCCGCGCTACGCCGGGCTGCGTCCGTCTGTCTGCACTGCTGGCGGTGGCCCGGGGCTGGGGCCGCTGCCCGGATCTGCCCAGGCGCCACGTAGGGGAGGAGGACACTGCCCAAGGGGCTTCGCGGCAAGGACCGAGTTTCACTCGGGGCAGGGGAGCCCCGGGGCTTACGGTTCACTAATAAAACATGCTAATGGTTTCGGAGCGTGAGAAGGCGGAGGCCGGCGCCCTGCACACGGTGTCCTGGTGCCCGAGGCCTGCTGGGGGAGCCAGGAGCAGGGCTGGGCTCGGGCCCCACAGCTGACCTTCTCCTCTTCCTTCGCACTGGAAAAAGACCTCTGCACTCCCTATGAGCTAGTCTTTATTTTGTGTTTATATTTTAAGTTTCTCATGCAGGAGAAACCATGTGATCTCCAAAGTTCTGTGTCTCATTTATTCCACTTAACATTATCAGATCCGCGTTTTGCAGGGATTGTTTTGACCCCTCCCAAAGGAAATGAATAAAAGGTTATCATTAGCCGGGTGTGGTAGCACATTCTTGTAATCTCAGCACTCAGGAGGCTGAGGCAGGAGCATTGCTGTGAGTAGGAGGCCAGCCTGGATAACAGCAGGAAACTGTCTCCAAAAAAAATGCGATTATGAACTTCTAAGTATAAAACTAAATATTCAGGATAAAAAAACCCAAACTACATAAGACTTGTGGTTGAGGGGAGTGCTGTACCCTTTGGTTTCTCTAAACAATTAGATACCCTGCATCAAAACACTTCCTAGTGAGCTGCAGGGCCTCCCCACTGCTTCCAGAACATTTTCCTGTGTGGGCCCAAGTTTTGTGTTTTTGTGGTACTAGGGATTGAACTCATGACCTCACGTGCTTGCCAGGCCTCAGTGCTTACACCACTGAGCTAAATCCCTGGCCAAACCTAGCAAAACAAAACAGAATAAAGCCAATCAAAACAAAACAGTGTGAGTGACAGGACTTCAAAACAAGATACCAGGAAATCAACCCGGGTCACCATAATGCCTCTTGCTGTCTTCAAAATAGCTGCCCATAGCATCAGATATAATAAAATCAAACAGACAGAATAAAACCCAACCAAACAAAACAATTAAAATGATACAGGACTTCAAAATAATAGGGAATCAACAATGGCCACCACCTTCAGAAGGAGATGCCCCCCACAGATGCCACACTGAGTCTTGCTGTCCTCCGAATCGATGACCAGGCCACCAGCTTTAAGCCGCAGGGTCAGTGAAACACCAAACACTACAGGCATTAAGCTGTATTTTACCTCAGTAGCTACCATCGTGGCCTGTGTTTCTCCAACTCAGCCAGTCACTTATGGCAGGGAGTGGCGGGGCGACCTTTGCCCTTCTTGCCTGCCAGCCTGCATGCTGGAAGGGGTTGGCATCTGACTCTCCCCCCAGCAGCCCTTGCATGGCACCGACTCGCGGGGAGGGCTTGGCTTCTTGTTGGCTTCTTGTTTTCCTGATCCAAGGGGTTTTTATTTTGGGGGGCGGGTCAAGACTGCAATGCAAACTGTGAGGAAGCACAGACCTAATATCCCAGCGCCAGGAGGCCGAGGTGGGAGGATTGTGCTAGTTCAAGGCCCATAGTGAAACCTTGTCTCAAAAAGACAAAAAAAAAGGAAAGCAAAGATTTATTAAAAGTGAAAGTACACTCCACAGGGTGGGAGGGGGTGGGGCAGTAAGGAAGACAGAAGGCCATAGAGGGGCGGGGTGGGGTGGGGTGAGAGTCCCGGCATTGCTGGAGGATCTAGAGCCCAGTGGACAGGAGTTGTGGCCTGACTTGGTTCCCTGCCAGGAAGGGGAATTTTTGATCAGGGTTTTTTTTTTTTTTTTTTTTTTTTTGCGTGTGCTTGAGGGAATCAAAATTGCAATGCATCCTGGGTGGGGAGGTGCACACCTGTCATTCCAGCACTGGGGAGGCTGAGGCAGGAGAATTGTGTCACTTCAAGGCCAGTCTGGGCTACACAGCAAAATCCTGTCTCAAAAAACAAGTGAACAAGCAAACAAAAATCCACAATACAAATGAGACTGGATCAGGTATTTTTGGTTTGGTGTGTGCCTGGGGGTATTGAGAGTTAGAAAGGATGGAAGCTGCTCCCTCCACCATTTCCTTGTTCTTGCTTGTTCGTTTGCTTTTGTTTTGTTTGAGACAGGGTCTTGGTATGCAGCCCAGGCTGCTTTGAACTCACTACGCCACCTATGCTGGCCTCGAACTCCCAGAGATCCTCCTGCCTCAGCCTCCCGAGGGCTGGGATGGCAGGTGTGCACCACCATGCCTGGTTGACCTTTTAACTTTTAAACAGCGCTTTGTATCCACTCCTCCTTCCATTGTCCTCACAGTGGTAGAGAATCACAGAACAAAAACCCAGTGACTGGGGCTGGGGATTTACCTCAGCAGTATAAGCGCCTGCTTGGCAAGTGCGAGGCCATGAGTTCGATTCCCAGGGCCAAAAAAATAAAAACAGAAACAAAAAAACCCAGGGACTCTGGTCTCTGACGGGGGCAAGCACACGCCCACGGCCAGCCCCTTCACTGCTCCAGGCTTCCTCAGGCTCCTGAACGTGGGCTACACACGCGTGTGCTTGAGGTCCCAGGGAATTCTGCGTGTAGAGCCCCCCGAGATGGCTCAGCACCCCTCACGTGCTCTGCCAGTCACTCCGGTGACTCAGGGTGGGGGCGCCTGGGCTGCGGTGCAGACCCTTTCGGCTCTGAAGGCCTCGTTCCTGCAGAGGCTGCCGCTCCTGTGCGTGCCCCCGCGTGCAGCCTTTGGCCTTTCTGTCTCCCCGGCCGGGTTCTCTGTTCCCGCCATAGCTTTTGTCCACTGGAATTCGCCCTGGCCACAGCTTCCCAAGATCTCCCATCCGCCGAGCTGCTCCCCGCTTGCACGGTTCTTTGCTCCTGGTTACACAAGAGCCTGGGCTACACCTGCTAAACCCAACACGCCAGAGCGGGGCGCCCCTTATTTGTGACCTCCTCGTGTTTTGACAGCTGTCCCTGCTTTCTCAGTTCCTGCCCAGCCTTTCCTGTGTTTCTTCCTTCTTGCTCCACCTCCTACATCCTTGTAGATGTAATTTTGGGGGCTGGGGGTTTAAGAGAGGGTCTTGCTAGGTGCTTCAGGCTTGCCTTGAGCTCACCATGTAGCCCAGCCTGGTCTCAAACTTGCAGCGATCCTCCTGTCTCAGCCTCCTGAGCGCGGTGATGGCAAGCATGCGACACCACGCCTGGCTCGTGATATGTGTCATTAAACGAAGGTGAGACTTATGCTGGTTTAGTGTGTGTTCTGAGGAGAGGACAGGAGTGACACGGAGGGAAGGAGGCCTTGTAGGGCAGAGATCGGAGCGAGGCAGGCAGACTGATGAGTCCACCAGAGGCAGAAGGACATGAGGAGGCATCGTTGGCTGAGTTTGGTCCTGCTGACCTTGACTGCAGTTTATGGCTCTCAGAGATGGCATTTCCAGTGTCACGAGCCATCGGGCTTTGTGACAATGTGTCCTGCTCACGAATGCTAATGTGCTGGGCACACCACACCCATCCATAGTTGCTGGAAATCTTTTTCTTCTCTTTCTTTTATTTACTTATTTATATAAGTGATGGGAATCAAACCTAGGGCCTCATGGATGACAGGCAAGTATTCTACCCTTGAGCTACAACCCCCAAAAGCACTTTCTAATCCAATTTGTAGGGCTTTATTCTATTTACTACTAACAACTGAAGCCTAAATTTTAAAATCTTAATTTATTAAAACCACAATAATTATGTTAGCATCAATATTTTTCCCTTTTTTTGTGTGTGATAAGGGTCTTCCCAGAGCTAAATTCTCAACCCCTTTTTATAGTCTTTGAATTTTGAAACAGCGTTTTGCAGTTGCTAAGCTGCCCACACTGGGTTCAAACTTGCAATCATCCTGCCTCAGCCTCCCAGAGTGCTGGGGTTCAGGCAAGTCTCACATGCCTGACATATTTTCAATTTTTTAAAAAAATTACAATATATTGTACAAAGCAAAACAATATTTGAAGCGAAGGGTCAGGGTGTTTTATGAGTCTCTTGACTGTCTGGGTTAACAGGAGACAGCTGTGTCTTCAGTGGGTCCTGCTGGGTTGCTTTGGTCCAAGTAAAGAAGGCAGTGGGGACAGGGCTGCAGTACACAGTATAGCACTCCCCTTAAGGGTCTGAGGTCCTGGGTTCAATTCCCCGGCAGGGCAAAAATAAAAAATAAATAAAATAAATAAATGTAGAAAATCCAGTCTCATGTAGACAGAGTAGGGAGAGAAATAGTGCTTTAAGACTTCAATAATCATTTTTTTTTTTTTTTTGTACCTGGGATTGAACTCACAGCCTCGCATTTGCCAAGCAGGCATTTATGCTGCTGAGCTAAATCCCTGGCCCCCTGACTTTAATAATCTTTTCAGAAATTTTCAGATTTTTTTCTCTGATACTACACTGGGGCCACATGAATGCTGATATCTTAAAGATTAATCACATTAACCTTCATTGATCTACATTTAAAAAAAATTTTTATGGATCTGAAATCAAACCCCAGACCCTTGTGCATGCTAAGCTCTACCCCAGAGCTGCTCCTCTCTTGAATTTTCTTTTTTCATGTGTGTGTGTTGGTGGGATTGAGGCAGAGTCTCGCTGTGTAGCATGTGATTGCCTCAAGCTCATGGCAATCCTCCTGCCTCAGCCTCCCAAGTGCTGGTGTTATAGGCATGCGCTACCATGCCTGGCCCTCCCTTGCAACTCACATGGTTATGTTGCTCACGCAGGAATGAATAACATCTCCCATTGGCCACCTGAAAGATGTGGGTTCACAATATATCATGTTATCTGGATCTTCCAGACATTACTGCATGTCATGTAGTTGCTGGAAAACCGGGATACATTTGTAGAGAATGAGAATGAAAGAGAGAACATATTTGAGTGTAATTATAAGGTAACCCTCATCTCATGGGCACCTGATAGGGACTGCAGGGCACGCTAGGGACTGCTGGCACAGGACAGGGGTAGCTAAGATGCCCAGAAGTGGAGACAGTGCTCTCATGATTCCAGCACTTGGGAGGCTGAGGCAGGAGAATCATGAGTTTGAGCAGAGCCTGGGCTACAAAATGAGCCGAAGGCCAGCCTGAACTGCATAGCCAGACTCTCTCCAAAAACAAAATACAAAACAAAACAAAAATGAAAAAAATGCTTAAAACAGCAAAGACCCTGCGACCGCATGACCATGCAAGGTGCTAGTCTCTATGCAGTTCTGCAGGAACCAATGGGGTCGCTGTGACCCGGCACTGAGGAGGCTGAGGAGGAGAATCACTGTGAGTTCAAAGTCAGGCTGGGCTGCATGGTGAGCTCAAGGCCAGCCTGAAGTACCTAGCAAGACCCTCTCTTAAACCCCCAGCCCCCAAAATTACATCTACCAAGACCCAGTTTCCAAAAGAAAACAAAAGCCAGCAGCAAGGTGGAAACAGGTGCGGCAGCGCGCGCCTGTCATCCCAGCTCCTCGGAAGGCTGAGGCAGCACCATCACCGGAACACAGGAGTTTGATGCCGAACTGGGCAACATAACAAATTCCTGACCAAAACACGCAGAAGGGACAGGGGCTCACACCTGGAGTCCTAGCACTCTGGGAGCTGAAGGTAAGAGGACTGCAGGTTTGAGCCAGCCTGGGAAATTTAGGAACATAGGGAGACCCTACCTCAAAATAAAAAATAACCAGGTATGATGGTACACACTGTCATCCCAGTACTCAAGAGGCTGAGGCAGGAGGATCTCTGTGAGTTTGAGACCAGCCTGGGCTATGTAGTGAGTTCAAGGCTAGATTGATCTACATAATGAGACACTATCTCCAAAAAAAAAAAAAAAATCAATCTATCCATCACAGGCTGGCAATGGAAGTCAGTGGGAAAAACCCTATTATTATTTTTGTCTTTTTGAGACAGGGTCTCACTATGCAGTCCAGGCTGGCCTTGGGCTCACTTTGTAGCCCAGGCTGGTCTCCGACTTGCAACAGTTTGCCTGCTGAGTGCTGGGATTACAGGTGTGCACCACCACACCTGACTTCAAATCATATTAGTGAAAAGGAAAAAGCAGTTGTAGTTACACTAATATCAGACAAGACCTGAAGTTGGTGGCGCACACCTATAATTCCAGCACTGGGAGGCTGAGGCAGGAGGACTGCTGCAAATTCGAGGCCAGCCTGGACTACAAAGTCAGACCTCATTTCAAAAGTACAAAAGAAAAAAAATCAGACAAAAATAGATTGCAGTACATGTTTTATTAGTAGTGATAAATTGGGACATTCATGATGATACAAAAAAGTCACTTCAGGAGCCGGGTGTGGTGGCACACACCAGTAATCTCAGCACTTTGGAGGCTGAGACAGGAGGATCTCTGTGAAACTGAGGCCACCCAGGGCTGCATAATGACTTCAAGACCAGCCTAAACTATACAATGAGACCAGGTATCAAAATACTTCCCCCAAAATCATTTCATCAAGAAGATGAAAACAGTCCTAAACATGTGGGTATTTAGTGCAGGGCTTCAAAACATAAGAAATACTGACAACTGAAGGAAGTCATCGTACTCACAGTGACACTAAGGGTGTCAGCACCTGGAGGAAAAGATGACCGGACAGACAGAAACTCAGTAAAGTTCAGAAGAACACACCACCGACAAACTGGACCTGGCGGACTCTCACCAGGCCTACACTGACAGCAGCGGTATAGACGTGACCCCGGAGGAGCCACCAAGGTGGATAGCTGCTGAGCCATAGTACAAATATAGTGGTTAATCTTGGTGGCACCACCCTCAGTGGCATGGGAGCCATTTGGGGGTTGGTGGGTTACACTCCTGGTGTGTCTGGGAGGTCATGGAGCTGTGGCCTTGGATACCAGATCCGGTCCCTGGCCCCTTCCTCTGGCACTGTGCCCCTGCGCTGTGTCCTGGCCACCGTGAACTGAGCATCCCTGCTCCTGTGTACCCTTCCACCTGGGAGCCAGCTGACTGTGGACTGAACCCCTGGAACCATGAGCTAAATAAACCCCTATCCTTTCAACTGTGGGTGTCAGCACTTTCTCTCAGGCAGGCTCAATAAATCCACAGGAAATGAAGTTAAAGCAGGTGACACACACCTGTCATCCCAGCACTCTGAGTCCCTGAGGCGGGAAGGATTGAGAGTTCCAGCCCAGCCTGGGAAACTCAGTGAGGTCTTCCCTTAAAAACAAAACAAAACACAGCAGGGCTGGGGACGTAGCTCAGTATTCCCTTGTACCTCAAAAAAATTCAGATTAGAACCATAACGTGATGCCGCTACATATCCACTAGGATCACAGAAATTATAGCCCAAGAGACCCCACTGCTGGCCACGCCATGAGCAGCTGAATCTCACTCGCTGCTCCTGGGAATGCAGAAGGTATAGTCACTTTGCAAACAGCGAGGAGAGTTTATAAAGTTAAACCTACCCCTACTCTATCTCCTAGCCATTCTACTTTAGATTGTTTACCAAAGAGAAATGAAAGCATGCAACTCCCCAAAGACTTGTTCCCGAATCCTCCTGGCAGCCCCAACAGGAAGTAATGACAGGTCTCGCAACAGCTGCGGACCATCCACACCATAGAATATACTCAGCTGGTAAATGGACGGCAGACACAGGAACAGGGATGGATCTGCTAAGTACTACATTGGGTAAAAGAAGCCAGGCGGCAGCCAGGCCTGGTGGCACACACCTGTCATCCCAGCCCTTGGGAAGCTGAGGCAGGAGGAGGATCATTGTTTGAGGGCAGAATAGGCTACATAGTGAATTCAAGGCCAGCATGAACTAGGCATGAGACCTGTCTCAGAAAAAACTAAAAAAAGAAAGAAAGATATAGATAGATTCTATAGGATTCTGTTCTTAGGAGAGTTTAGAAAGAGCAACGGTGTTGCCTGGGGCTGGCTGGGTGTGTTGGCCGCAGGGAACGAGGCTGTCTGAAAATATTCCTCGTGGTGGAGCAGTGAGGCATGAGGACATACCGTGTGCCGTCGGCTTCCCGTCTTGTGACAAGATACCTGAGACAATGAACTCAAAAGGAAGGAAGGTTTATTTGGGTTCGTGGCTTCAGAGGTTTAAGTCCGTGGCCGCTCGGTGCCGTTGTGCCTGGGGCTGGGATGAGGTGGCAGCGAGGAGAAGAAGGAAGAGAGACAGCAAGGACAAGATATCCCCCCAGAGGTGCCCCTGCAAGGGCCTGCCTCCTCCAGCCGGGCTGCGGGTACAGTTCGGATGGCAGAGCACTCCCCGGCGTGCTTGAGACCCAGAGTTCAATCCCTAGCACCACATCCATCATCCATTCACCCATCCAAATACAAATAGCTGGGCCAGGAGTTCCAGGCCAGCCTGGGCTACCTAGCAAGACCCTGTCTCAACAAACCAAACCAAACCAAACAATGTGAGTACCAAATTGAGTACCAAAAGCAGTTGAGTGCCAAGATATGACTGTAGCATAATCCCAGCACGTAGGGGCCTGAGGCAGAGTGGTCATGAGTTCAAGGGCGCCCTGACCTAGATAGCAAGACTCTATCTCAAAAAACACAAAAACAAACCGGGCATGGTGGCACATGCCTGTAATCCCAGCACTTGGAAGGCTGAGGCAGGAGGATTGTTGTGAGTTTGAGGCCAGCCTGAATTACATAGTGAGACCCTGTCTCAAAGAAAAACCAAACTAAACCAAACAAGACTAACTTTAAAAGGTACCTTGTACCTTGTATTGCATGTAAATTAAACCTTAATATGTTGATCTGAAATTTTAGAAAGCACTTTGAATTAAAAAATGATTCATTAGACTGGACATTGTATTTTATTTTTTTAATGATACCAGGGATTGAACTCACGACTGGGTGCTTGCAAGTCTATTTTATTTTTTTTAGACTAAACATTTTAGAACTTCCATTCATCAGGTGATACTATCAAGGGGTGAAAATGCCAGGCAAGGGAGGGAAAGAATATTTATAATCTATATTACTGAAAAGCCATTAATATCCAGGACATATAAAGCACTTCAACTATGTCTCATTGATTTTAAATCAGTACTGATTTTCAAATCACTAGTAAAAATAAGGAAATCAACAATAAGACATGCAACACCAGAGGAAAATGAGTAAGAAATTTAAGTGGCCATTTTGCCAAACATGAAAATCCAGTGGGGATCATACTAATTTTATCAGCAGAGGATTGGAAATTAAAATCACCAGGCCAGACACGGTGTTATGTGCCTCCAGTCCCAGCACTCTGGAAGGCTGAGGCAGGAGGATCACCAGCAGTCTGAGGCCAGCCTGGGGTACATAGCAAAACCTTGTCTCAAAAAAAATTTTCATATTGTTGGGTGCAAGGGAATGATAATTCTTAATTAGTTATAACATCAGCTGTCATTGGGTGAATTTTGTGAGCACCAGACACTGTTCTTCGTGATTTATAAGTATAAACTCACTTAATCCTCACAAAAACCCTGCAAGGTAGGTATGGTTACTGCCCTCATTTTGTAGGGGAGGACACTGGAGCACAGAGGAGTCTGGGTATTTGCCTAAGGCCACCAACAGGAGGGGGCTGGAGGAGGGATGATGCGGTAGGGCTCTGGGTCCCTCGGTTTTGTTTTGCTTTGTTTTTGTGGTGCTGCGGGTGGAACCCCAGGGGCCTCAGGTGTGCTAGGTTCCACCACCACGGAGCTGCACTGGGTCCTGGCCTGGGCAGGTGCATTTCCCTCCCCAGCTCCTCGCACCCCTACTCCCTGACTACCACGCGGTGAGAGCTCTCCTTGGCCACAGGCTTCCACCAGCCATTTCTGTTTGAGCTGGCTGACCTTGGACTGAACCCACTGAAACCGTGAGCTAAAATAAACCCATCCTCCTTTAAACTGCAGGTCTTGGGTATTCTGTCCCAGTGCCAGGAAAGCTGACTAAAACAGCAGCCATGGTGGTGCACACCTATAATCCCAGCATTTGGGAGGCTGAGGCAGGAAGATTTTAAATTTGAATCCAGTCTGGGAAACTTAGCCAGACCCTGTATGAAAAAAAAAAAAAAGCCCGGGGATGTTGCTCAGTGATAGATCACTTGCCTTAGGGTTAGGGGAGTCCCTGTGTTCAACCCCCATTACTCCAAACACCATACACCAACCGGTTTCTTCCGTCCCTGGGTGGAGCCGAGTGCAGCGTGTGGGAACAGACCGCACCGCTAGGTGGTGCCACAGGGCCACAGACGCGCACCCAGCGCCCGAGCGTCACGGAGAGAAGCCCAGCGTGTCCAGGGCGCAGCTCTGTGAAGCCGTCCGTCCTTTGATGAATCGCATTAAATGTCCACGCTGTAACTCTAGATCTAAAGCCTGACCTACTTAAGCTCCGAGAAGTGGCTTCTGCGTGCCTCGTCCAGGAAACCGATCGCTGCCTTTTCTAGGCGCACGGATGGTCTCTTCTCGGGCGGCGGGGTGGCCCACTTCCTGGGGCTGTGCTCGGTGGAGCCTCCCTTCCAGAGCGTCTGTCCTTGGCTTCCGTGGTTTGTCTCGGGGCCGGGAAGGCAGGAGACGGTGGACGTTAGGGTAGCAGCCGGGCAGCGTGGATGTCAGTGTGGCATTGAGATCTGTCCTTCCTGTGGGAAGGGGGGACAGTGCTTCAGTGCTTTGTATGAGATGTGATTTTAAAAATTCGGCAAAGGCCTTAAATTTTAAGCATTCATTGCGGTGAGGGCGCATCGCCGCGGATCCCCCTCAGATACTCCCGCTTGCTTCAGAGGGGTCAACCTGTCCTCCCTGCCGCCTCCTGCAGCAGCTCTGGGGTCCTCTTTCCTGACACCCTGTTGTGGCTGCCTTGATGTCCTCAACTGTTTCAAACTGTTGACCCTTCAAGGTCATTTTCACTTTGGGGATGAGCCTGCAGTTGCCTGGTGCTGGATCTGGTGACTGAGGATATGACACACCTTGTGGTGTTTTGGGAGCCTGCCTTTCTGTCAGGAGGGGCTGGGTGGCAGCAGTCACTGTGTTTTTGATGGCACTTCGAAAAGATAGTCATGAAAGGGGACTTCTAAAACTACTCCAGAAAGTGGAAAAACGATGAGGGAAGTGTTCAAGGAGCAGGGGGAGGGTTTGGAGGGGATTCATGGCAATGTGTCTTTTAAATGTCAACACACACTGTGTTTTGTTTTGTTTTTTAAGACAGGGTCTCGCTATGCAGTTCAGGCTGGACTTGAACTCATAGTGATCCTCCTGCCTCAGCCTCCTGAGCGCTCGGATTACAGGTGTGTGCCACCATGCCCAGAAACACACCATGGCATTTGGTCGGCACTTGGCAACATGTGCAGGCCTTGTCGGCTCAGCTCTGGGTGGAAGGTGCAATCACTGAGTGCCCATTGTCTCCAAAGAGGAAACACACAGCAGCTAAACCGTGAATGTGGAAAAACACGGATGAGCTTCGTGGACGGAGGGCCAAGCCCCGTCTCCTGCCACAGCCTGTGCCTGGCACTGGAGGACGCGGCAGGCCCTGGCGATGCTCAGCTCCTCTCCTGTGAGTTGCAGGTTCCTCCTGGGCCGAGGCCATCTGGGTCCCTTGGCCGACCCAGCCCTGCGGCCCAGGGCCTCAGTATGGCGGGCTGCACCGGTGGGCTCTCAAAGCCCATGCTGCACCAGGCTCTGTGCCACACAGTGTGAGGCATCAGCTGCTCACTCCTATGACCGCCCCATGGGCAGGGGCTCCCCACTTTTCCCTGAGGGAACCGACGTGCTCGAAGGCCTCACAGCCTGGGTGAGGGGATTATTGCTCTTGGTCCTGCCCTGTGCCACCCTGCTCTCTAGTGGCCACTCTTCAGTTGTCTCCAACACTGCTGACTCTGCCACCCTGCTGAGGTTCCCCACATTGGCCGTCATGAGGCTTCGGAGGCTGGCCAGCCAGATGTCACTCTGTACTCAGAGGCCCTGCAGAGGAGGTGGTTGAGAGCCCAGGGCGATGGGCTCTGCACCCCCTGCGAGCCTGCTGGGGCTGGGGGGTGGGCCAGGCCCACTGAGGCCCTACAGCGCAGCTGGATGGTTCCAGTTAGACCCAGGTGTGCTCACTGGCAGAGCTCTGGGGAGGTGAGTGCATCGTGGACATGTGCCAGCACGCCCAGCTGGACCTTGCCTAAACTGTGGGTGTCAGATTCTGTGTCCTGGTGACCAGAAAGTAACCAAGACCTGGACGGTGGGCATCGCTGTGAGGTGCCCCCTGCTCAGCCAGCCTTTGCCTGGCTTCACAGGGACCAACTCTCGAGCTTGCACAGTGACGTTTTCTGTGTCAGGGAGGAAGCGCACTTGCCCACGCCGCAGGAAGCCCTGTGCTCCAGCCCTCGCACCAGCAGAAATGAATTGAGAAAATGGACTCGTGTTGTCCAGAGCTATGCATGATAGCCGGCGCTCAGGGGGCCCTCGCTGATCCCACCCTGTGCCTGCCCGGTCCCCCAGCACCGCATTCCAGGCCTGCGGCGGAGAGGCAGCTGAACCGCCATGTAGGCGGCAAAGCCCTGACAGGAATGTGGGAGCCTGGCTGGTGGCCTCCCTGTGCTGGAAATATCAAGGCAGAAAGGGGTTGTCACCCTGCTTCCCAGATGCTGCATTGGTTTCTGAAACCTCTGATGTAAACAGAAAAATGCATAAAATGTGTACAGTGTAAAAAAAATTATAAGCCTGTATGCTGTTACCCAGGTCACAGAGGAAAGACTAGCGCTCCACTGAGTGGCCCCCTGCCAATTCCTGTCCTCCACTGAGGGTCCCACCGTTCTGTCTTTGGTGACGATTATCTCAATTTTTTTTTTTAAGCCAGGGTCTTACTATGTAGCCCAGGCTGGTTTCAAAACTTGAGATCCTCCTAGCCCTGCCCCGGGAGCCTCCTGAGTGCCGGGCTTACAGGTATGCGCCACCATAGCTCCCAACCTTTTACATTTCACTTTAAAACAGGGGCTCATTAAAGTGTTTGAGTTGGTTTTGAAATTGCTGATCCTTCTGCCTCAGCCCCGGAAATAGTTTAGATTTCAGATGTGCCTCAACCCACCTAGCTCCTTGTTACCACTGACGTTTTCCTCCCAGACTTTGGGATCATTGTGTGGGTGGTGTGGTTCTCTCTTCCTCCCTTCCTCAATACTGTGGGCCATCCCTGCCCTAACTCAAGTGTACTGCTTTTCTGGCCTGTGTGGCGCTTCCTGGTGGAGGATACTATACCACTGATTGTCTTCTGGGCTCCTGACAATGTGGAGTGATCCTCTCTCGGGATTTTGGGCCGAGATCTCGGAGAGACAGCCACACTTCCCAGTCGGTCACGTGACGGCAAGGGGACCCAGCTGATAACCCAGAGGATACTGTGCGCCGACACTGCGCAATGGCAGTTCGCACGGGACAGCACCATACTGCTGTAAAACAGGCTTTGTGATAGACGGTTTTGCACAACTTCAGGCAAAAGTGTTCTCAGACTGTGTTGGGCGGGTGGGCTGAGCTGTGGTGTTCAGCAGGGTAAATCTTTTGGATGCATTTTCCATCTTGCTGTGGATTTAATGAGATGTAGCCCCACCCGAAGTCGAGGACCCCCTTTGACAGGGTCTTGCTCTGTAGTTGGCCTTGAACTCACTTATGTAGCCCAGGCTGGCCTCCACGGAACTCATGTGCTCTTCCTGGCTCAGCCTCCCAAGTGCTGGGTTTACAGGGGTGTACCCCCATGCCTGGAGACCGTCCATATCCTGATTAAATAATCTATAATAGAGCTATTGAGCACCTATGATGTGTTCCTGGAGCCTCGAACACACACAGTAGTGACCAGCATAATAAAACATTCCCGCCTCATATATTCTACCTGGAAGAGGCACAATAAACAATGAGTGAATTAAATGGCGTAAGTGCCAAGGAGAAAAGTGCACCTGAGGGCAGGGAGTACGGGATGGGAACTGTCACTGAGAGAAGCCAGGGAAGGTGGGATTTGCCTGTCTCCGTGGTCCAGGGAAAGAAGGAGCAGGTGACTGCCCGAGCCTAGGCCTGCTGGGGTGGCCGGCGTGGCTGGAGGCAGGCTGGGTCACCTGTGGGCACGCCTGCGGCAGACTTTGGAGTTCCACAGTGAGGAATGGCCAGAGTGTAGGTTTATTCCCAATGTGGAACCTGCAGGACTTGCAGATGATTTGGACCCTGAAGTGAGACAGCCGGCTCAGGGACGCCTCCTGGGTGCTGAGCTTGCGCAAGTGGAAAGAAGGAATTGCAGAGATTTGGTGCCCCCAGAGCAGAAGCAGCACTGGGGGAGGCTGGGGACCAGCTGAGCACGCTGAGCCTACAGAGCACCGTGGGAGCCGGAGTGGGCAGGTGGACTTTTGGATCTGGGACTCAGGTGAGACTCCGGCTCCACAAAGAGTAGATGGAAATTAAAGCACCAGATGGGCAGGGCAGTGCTTGGACAGCCAAGGGGCTTCTAGGCTTGTGGGGGTCATAGGGCAGGTACAGCTGAGCAGGGGAGTACAGTGGGGTCCCAGAAGCCGGGGGAAGCACTTGCTGAGGATAGGGCGTCTGCCTGCTTAGCACCCAGACCAGGCAGGTGACTTCTGACGAGGGATTACCAGGTTTAGCAACTCAGGATTACTGCGTTCCACAACCCAGAAGGATCAGTGCCTTGCTTGGCAGAGTTGCTCAGACAGACACCAAGATGGAATGGGCTCAAAGGTGCCTGGGAAGAAGACCGGGTTGCACAGGATAAGTAGCTCCTGTGTTTCGATGGAAGTGAGGGACAGAAGTGGCAGCAATGGATCCTGGCAAATGACCAACGTTTGTAGCAGGGAGGGGACTCACTGCTACCCTTGAAAGCAGCGCAGCAGCAGTATTCTGGGGTGCCCTTTTGTGTAGTCAGAGTGGGGTGGCATGCAGGGACTTTTATCCTCCCTGAGCCCCTGGCAGCTGTGGGCAGTACAGGAAGCCTTGACAGAGTGGCTCTCTGGGCAAAGGCCAGCTGTGCCCTCTCCCCTAAAGCACAGGGGTTGTTCTGACCACTTTTGCCCTCCTTTAGAAGAGATAAGACTTTTTAGCCCCAAACCACTCGAGCCATTCTGCTCTCTGGTCTGGGAATCTCTTTTGGGCAGAGTGTGGCTTAAGTTAAAACTTTTCGGGTCACTAATCAGCCTTCCAGAGTCTGAACTTCTGAAGTACTCTTGTTTTTTTGTTTTGATACTGGGAATTGAGCTCAGGGGCTTGTGCTTGCCAGGCAGGGGCTGTGCCACCCAGCACTCTCACCTGGATAAGCAAATCTTTACAAAGGGAAGGTTCACAGTAAACGTCCACTGCTTTGCATGTCCGGTCTGAGCAAATGCTTGTTACTTTGCATTTATAGACCAGTGCAGAGAAAAAACAAAGGAGAAAAATGCCCTATTTTTTTTTAGGGAAGGGGTAGAGTTGGAGACAGGCCCTCACTCTAGTTCAGGCTGGCCTTGAACCCACTAGGATTCTCCTGCCTCAGCCTCCTGAGGTCCTGAACATTCAGCACCTTTCAACTCTCACAAAGGCCAGGGAGGTGTTATCACCCCATCAACTGAATTATGAAAATTAGATAAGAAAAGTGCCAGGTCTTATCTCCAAAGCTGCTTACTGCCTCTATTACAGGGAAGTAGGAATGTTTACACTGGTTGATGACCCTCACTGCTTGGTTCACCTTTTTTTTTTTTTTTTTTTTTGTTTCCAGCCTGCAGTGCAAGTGCTCTGTTCTACCAGAGCTCCTGAAACGGACTCCTTGGCGTAGTAATAATCTTGAAGTCCCAGGAGCCCTGATCCGGGCCACTTGCAGTGCTGGAGTTGGGGTGAGGCTGCAGAGCTCGCTTGTGGGCTCTTCCTTCAGGGTCCCTCGCTGAGTAGCACCCAGTTGTTCCAAATGTACCGGGAGCTCGAGTTCCGTGCATTTTAATTTCTCACTCCAGCGTGCAAATTCACGTTCCCTGCAGAAAGAGCAAAGGAAAACGCGCAGTAAATACGGGCTCTCCGCACGCCCGCACCCGGGGGTTCTGTCCCCGGCGGACCCCGCGGTGTGCCCTCCCGGCCTCCGTTCCCTCCTCGCCGCCCACCCCGCTGACCTCACGCGGCCCGAGCCCAGCGGACAGAGAATCGCCGCGCGGACGCCGGCAACGCCCAGCGCACTCCCCCGGCCGCCGCGGAGGGAGCGCCCGCACCCGCACCCGCGGGCTCTACGACCCCGCAGGCGACCGGCCGCCGCTCTCGGGCCTGCTGGAGTGCGGCCGCCAATCGCGCGCCTGGCCCTCGCCGGCGCCGCGCAACCGCCGCCGAACGTTCTGGAAGCGGCGCCCCCGGAACTCCGGGCCCGCGCGGGCGTCAGAGGCCTTGGCGGACAGAGGGGCGGGGCCCGGAGGGGGGCGGGGCCAGCGCGGGGCGGCCGCGAGCGATTCGCCCCCGGCGCGCAGGCCCCGCCTCACCGGCACTATGGCTCCGCCTCCACCCTCCCCCTCCATGGCGCCGCCCGGGCTCATTCATTCTGCGCCCGGCCCGCTGGACACCTGCGTTCTGTTCTCTCCAGCCCGGGCTGCCGCCGCCGCCGCCGCTTCCGCCTCCGCCGCCAGCATGTCGGGCTCCGTCACCGAGACGCCGTCCGCCATCCAGATCTGCCGGTGAGACAGCGGCCCGCTCGGCGGTGGCGCCCCACCGCGGCCCGCGACCCCCGCCCGCCACCTCACCCCCCGCCCCGGTGCCGTCCTCGTCCCACCCTACCACGCTGGGCGGGCAGTGGTCTCCTCTCGGCCTCCCGCGCCACCGCCCTGGGTCCCCCGCCCCCCCGCGACTCGGTTGCGCCTGGTGATGCTGCGGAACCGAGCGGCCCCTCGGCTCCTCCCACCGGCCTTCCGGCCGCATCCCAAGGGCGGCGGTCGCCGTCATAGGCCGTGCGGTGCAGGAAGCCGGGCGGAGACGGGGGCCGGCGTGCGCAGTCCCTGCGCCAGGCTGGACTAATTCTTCCCCGCCCCGGGCCCAACGTCTCGGAGACCAGCCCCGTGCAGGATCCCGGGGCCAGCTCTCAGCTGTGCAGAGATCTGAAGCCTCCAGAAGTGCAGAACAAATGCCCAAAGCAGTGCAAACCCGTGGGTGGGCGTGCCTGCTAAAGGAGGCCGCAAACCCACCTTTCCTTCAGTGCATCCCTTCGGTTGTGGGGGCGGGCGGACAGCAGGTGTTCAAAGAGAGGACAGATAATACCGTTCGTGTCACTGTGCTGCTTAAGAAAGAAATACAGCGATCCAGTGGGCATCTTACACAATAGAGGCAAAGGATTGTTCCAGTGTCCCCGCCGTTCCATCCTTCCTCCACCATCCTTCCTCCACAGGGTGCTGCTTAGATAGATGTTGGTCCCTGGTGGCAGCTGGAGATGGTGAGCGAGCTCGTTTTCCAAACGGAGGTGGAGAGGGCAGCCTCAAGGTTACTCTGTGGATTCTCTTGCAGAGTCTGGGTCAGAGGCAGTCTGACATTAGTGTCTGGGCTAAATAAGGACCTGTAAAGTGCTGAGGGGCTGTGGCCTCCCCTAGGGACAGGTAGGGTTTGTCCCTGTCCTGCCTGATGGACCACCCACTGTGAGAATGGTAGGGTTGGCTTCTCACATCTGGAGGCTGTGCATCACACTGACCTTGGGTCCAAGCCATCTGCCCTCCAGGCAGAGATTTCCTGTGAGACTGAGTCTGCCTGGAAGATTGGGGATACAGCAAGTGGGGCTAAACAGAGCTCTTTGCTGCCAACATGGCCGGGCAGGGGTCCTTTCCTGACTCAAGGTCAGTTTGAACTGTTTCAGAGAGGGGAAATCTTTGGGGGAGCCCTGCTTGGTTTGCTCGGTATTGCTTATTCAAAGGTCCTGTCTGTGTTCACTGGAGCCCCGAGAGCAACAGTAATAAAGTTGGGGTACTTAAGGAGAGAGGCCTGGAGTCGGGTCCTTGAAGCACCGGTTATGTGTTGGGGTGGGGGGGTGCGTTTAATTGCAGAGAGCTTTCACTTGTCCCCTCACACTTGCTTTGCCCAAGGTTCCCCTGGGTTGGGTGGTAGGGGCCTCCGCCCTTGCTGCTGTGTGGAGCAGGAGTTTGAATACCTCACTAAGGTCATTCAGCTCCCAGACCCTCAGGGCAGCTCCCACCCAGGTCTTCCAGTTCCAGATCTAATATTCTTTCCACTGCCTGACAAATGATGAAAATATTGAGCTGGGCATATGCTACAACCTGGTAACCCCAATACTTGAGCACAGGAATTCAAACCCAACTGAGGCCTTGTCTCAAAAAGAAAAGGGAAATACAATTAAATCTCCCCTTGGGAGGCTTGGCTTTCATTTACTTTGTCAAGAAGATGACTAGCCAGTCTAGACTGACTGTTTTCAAGTAGCTTCCAACACTTGGGGATTTTTGTAGCATTTTACACACTTCCATACATCCACAGGTGTGTTTCCGGGTGCTCCCTCTTACCCACAAGTGCCCACAATGGCTGCCTCTTGCCGTCCCTGAGTGACAGTTGCAGGGTGTCCCTAAGTGGCTGCCTAGGCTGAGGGACCTGTGAGCAGGATGTTTGGTGTGGTCACCCTGGTCACTCAGGCTGCACCCAACACTGGAGAGTGGCCATGGCAGGGTGCAAAGCCCTTTAAGGACATGGGAGCTGACACCCACATTGAAAGAGGAGCCTCCTGACCTAGCACAGCCAGGCCATGAATTTAACAGGACTGAACTGGACACCCCCAAGGAGCATGAGAGGGGAGCTGGGGTGGAAAATTTGGGGGCCACCCTTCAGCAGGGCAAGGATACCGAAGTCCCTATCACCCCAGACAGGGTGGTCAGTTGGAAATGTCAGAAGCTGTAAAAGGAGGGCGTGGCTTTATTTGTTTAGTTTTTTTTTCAAGACAAGGTCTCTCTGTGTAGCCCAGGCTGCCTTCAAACTTGGGGTTATCCTCCTGCCTCGGCCTCCCAAGTGCTGGAATCACAAGTGTGTGCTACCACACCTGGCAGGTGGAGCTTTAAAGGCACATGTGGGCTGCAACTTCAGGTAGCTGCACAGGCCTGGCCCAGGGGGTCTGACTTGATTTCCACTCTGCTCCTTGGTGGCTGAGTGACCTGACATTCACTGCTTCACTTCCTGCATTCCCATTTTCTCACGGGTTGTCACGAGTGTCTTGTGTGTAGCCAGTGTCTCGCAGGATGGCTGGCACATTGTGTCAATGCAAGGTCTTTCTGCAAGAAGTAGGACAGTGGCCAGGAGGCCAGCGTCCAGGGTTGCAGTGCCAGCCCTGCTTCTCATGGGTCCTCTGTGGCTTTAGGCAGCCTCGGTGACCTCACTCAGGCCAGGTTTTCTTATGTTGTAAACTCTGGACTGGATGGAGCCTGCCTTAGGTTGGGTGGGGATTGATACCTTTGGCCTAGTTCCGCTGCTTACAGCTGTGAACTCTTAAAGGAACAGGGTGAGGACCAGCACCCTGGGGAGCCGGGCCATTGTGGGTCATTGTTCCTTTGTCTTTTTGGTCCAACCCAGAGAGATACAGTTGGCTGTCAGCTGTGCCAGCGGAGGAGGCCTGGGCACCTGCTGGCCTGGCAGGCACATGACCTCAGGACCTGTGTGGGTGCTTGCCCTGCTCTAGGATGCTGTGCTTCAAGCCACTCCCAGGGAGCAGGGATCATTTGTACCAGGAGGACCATGAGTGGCTTCAGCGGGGTCTGGTGTCTACAGCACATGCCAATAAGTACTTGTTGCGTGGATGTGAATTTTAGTACATTAAGGGCTTAGAATTTTCTCCCTCTAGCTGTCTTTGGCTTTACAATGGAATTCATGGAAGCAGAATCTGGTTTAGGGAAGCCATGTTCATTTATGTTCTTGACAATTGCATGAGAAAGTGAAGGTGCCCAGTACCAGCTTCCTTCCTGTGGGCTGCAGTGGGGACAGAGAGGGCCCTGATGGAGGCATCGAGGACCTGTGTGAGGAGGCTTGTGTCCCTGGCCTCCGGCTCCACCCTGCTGGGTGTGGCAGGCAGCCTCTCAAACTCCAGAACTTTCACCTGCAGCTGACCAGCTCCCTGGGTGCCTTCAAGCCTGAGTATGCTCTCTCAGGGACCCTCCTTGCTCTGTGGGCAGGGCTTCTTCAGGTGCCTAGTCTTGCCCTTGCACTTGTGGGTACTCCACCATCCTTGGGCTCCCCGTCTACACCAGACCCACCGGGGATGTTTGTTACAGACGCACTGTGCCCCTATGTAAGTCTCCAATGGAAAGGCAGCAGGGCGAGGATTTATTTTATTTTTTCGGTGGTACCGGGGATTGAGCTGGGGCAAACAAAGCAAGTGCTCTCCTCCCGAGCGGTATCCCCATCCTTCTTTACTTTTCATTTTGAGATAGGATGTTGCTAAATCCCTTAGACTGTCCTTGAACTCGGGGTGCTTCTTCCCCACCCTCTCCAGTATCTGTGAATACAGGTATATGCTAGCATGCCCAGCAATACGCATATTTTATTCATGTGCATTGAACCCAGGATCTTTGCACTGAACTGCACCCTCAGTCCACCCCATCCTTATTATTATTATTACTTATTAAGTTTATTGGTACATTTTAGGTATACACAATGATCACATTCATTATAGGGAATTTGTACCTGTGCATGTTATAACTTGATTCTTTTTTTTCCCATTCCCCTACTCCTGATTATTTTTTATTTGAGACAGGGTCTCATTGAGTTGCCCCACTTGCAGTCCCCTCTTGCCTCAGCCTCCCAGAGTTCTGGGTGGGATTACAGGTGTGCACCCCCATGCCCTGCAACTAAAACAGCCACCTATTTAAATGTATGCCTCCCTTGTGTTAACAAACACACATGCACACCTGTGCGACGACCACCTGACTGTGACACAGCATACCCCATTATCTCTGATAACCCCTCCGGCCTCCTGGCTGTCGTTCTCCCCCATACACACACTGCTGGTCCCTGGCAGATGGATCTGCTCGGTGTCACCACAGTGTTGCCCTTGCTGGAGTTTCTCCGTGGTGAAACTCAGTGCAGTGTACTGCACTCAAACACTCAGTGCAGTGTCCGTGACCTGTGAGCACCCCTGTGCAGGTCACCCACTTTCCCGTGTGTGGTCCAGCTGCCTTCCATTCCCTGGACATTGCTGCAGCTGGTTTACCTCTTCGTTTGGGCTCTCAGCATTTCTTTGTGGCGAATTGAAATGTGAACCAACACTTAGTATTTGGTGCTATCAGAGGGCTCTCATTACCATTTTAGCCTGGATCACTGCTTGGTGCTTGTATTTATTTATTTAGAGATGGGCTCAGACTCCTGGGCTTAAGGGATCCTTTTAACTCAGCCTCTTAAGCAGCTGAGACTTACAGGTGTGCACCCCTCCCTGTACCTGGCACGTGTATTTTTGCTTCTTCTTTTTTTTGAACAATGAGTCTGTCTTTTAGAAACAGTGCTGAAACGTTTCTGGGTGATGCCAGGCTGTACTGTCTGCGATTGGCTGCAAAATGAGTTTGCAAGGTGGGGGGAGCCGCTGGGAGCAGTGAGGAGAATGAGGGGCCCGGGTTGGTGGGTGCGAGGGGCTGCGGGAGGGCTGGGGACTCAGTCCCTGCGCCTTCTGTTCCTGCAGCCTTTGATGCTGTCCACAATAGAGTAAAAGGACCAGTTCCGGCAGGGTGGGGCCCCACCCACACCTGACCTGTGCATCCCCAGAAAGCTGCCACTCCCTCCGCCCCGTGGCACCTGCCAGCTTCCTTTTCCTCCCTGCCAGACCAGGACCTCTGTGCCACTTGGCGGCCTCCCAGGCCTGCTGACAGCCATGGGCTGCAGACTGGAGAGAAGCTGGGCAGAGGCAGCCAGGTCGGGATGAGTGGCTGGCTGTGGCTAGGAGATGGGGCTCTAGGGCTCGGATCCTGCCCTCCCACAAACAGGTACTGCCCTGGCCTGGGCTTCCCCTCCTCTGCTTGTGAAAGGGCCCACGCAGTGTGACTTCAGGTGGAGTCATGACTTCCTTAAGTTACTGAGC
Organism: Hydrochoerus hydrochaeris; assembly: GCA_004027455.1. NCBI lineage: Eukaryota > Metazoa > Chordata > Mammalia > Rodentia > Hydrochaeridae > Hydrochoerus > Hydrochoerus hydrochaeris. The sequence continues at coordinate 220,319 of PVLA01002802.1, forward strand.
ACTGGAAGCCAGCCTCACAGCTCTCACATCCTTGGTGGAGGCCAGCCTCCCTGAGCAGGGCATTCATTGCCACCCACCTGGCCGGGGACTATCGGAGCCAGCTTTCTTTTGCGCCATCAGAATGAACTGGGAAACTTCCAGCCCGCATACCGCAGGATGAAGCTGCTGGCCAGGGCTCTCCCTCTTGGATCACTTGGCAGGCTGGCGGCCTCCGGGAGGCTTGGGGCAGGCCAGGAGCTGGCAGGGCCTGCAGGAAGATGCTGGGCCTCCATCCGGGCTGCTGGGAACAGCCCCAAGCTCTTGCTCCACAGACCTTGTGTCACTGCCACAGGAAGGTAGGATGACAGGAAAATTCTGCAGGTCCCTCCCATCCCAGCCCTCCCCAGGCCTCAGGCGGCAGGTTGGGAGGATCTTGGAGCGTGTCATGGCATGGTGGAGTTGACGCCTGCCTGCCCTTTCTCAGGGGACCAGGCCGTGGGAAGCAGGGACTTTGAGTGTTTGAGGTGGCTTGGAGGTCACAGCTCCCTGGGCACATGCAGTTGCCTGTGCTATTTCTCCTGGGCGGGGGGGCCACATGTCCCAGCTCCCCAGGCTCTGGGCCCATCCCAGGGACTGAGCTGGGCCACTGGGCCTGAGGTTGGTGCAAGGCAGGAGGGAGCTGTCCTTGCCGCAGGTGTCCTTACCAGTGTGTCACTGCTGCTGCTGCGGTGCCCTTTGTCCCAAGCTTTGCAGACAACTGTTGTCTTCTGGGTGCATGCACCCCCACCTTGGTACTAGCTGTTTTGGGATGCAGATCACATGCCGTGCATGTCATCTGAGTGTCCAGCCTGTGGTTTGCAGTAGCTCACAGAGCTGGGTGACCATCATTTGAATCGATTTTTGTTGTGTTTTCTTTTTTGAGACAGGGTCTCGACATGCACTCCAGGCTGAGCTTGAACTCACTGTGTAGCCCAGGCAGGCCTTGAACTCAAGCTGCTCCTCTTGCCTCAGCCTTTGGACTGGTGTGCGCCACCACACCCAGCATGGGTTTGATTCAGTTTTGCAAGGGTGATGATAAGAAGATCAGTGTTCTGGCACTGAGCTCCTGAAACCCTGGGAATCCCCTGGAATCTCCAGGGTGACAAGAGTGTCTTTGTATGTTAATGGGACTGATGACTGGTGGCTGTTCCCCTCTATAGCTTCAGGCTGGGGCCTGGGCTCCAGGGGAAATGGAGGAAAGACCAGCAAGATTTGAGGGTTGAGCCAGGTGTGGGGTGCAGTGGTGCACGCCTGTGAACCCAGCACATTTGGGAGGCTGAGGCAGGTGGGTCACCAAGAGTAGAAGGCCAGCCTAGGCTTCATAGTGAGTTCAATGCCAATCTGGGTCAAAAAAACCAAAACCAAACAACAAACAAAAAGGGTTAAAGGTTGGAACTTTCAAGCCCCTCCAGGGGTCCGGGGAGGGTCTAGTTAGAGTTAATCACCAGTAGCCAGTGATTTGATCAATCACAAACTCTCCATAAAGACCCTTTCACTAGGAGAGGGGGTTTGAGGAGTGCCCCAGTTGGTGAGTCGGGGAGGTACCAGGTTAGGACAGGCCTGGAGAGGGTGCAGAAGCCCTGTGCCCCATCTCTTGACCTTTGAGCCTTTTCTGATGTCCCTCGAACTGGTTTATAATGAACCGGAAGTAGTGGTGAGTAGGGTCCAGGTTCCCCTGCACCCTTGGGGCTGATGCAGACCACTGAAGCAGGGTGGTCTTGCTGGCCCGAAGCTGTCCCCTGGCCCGTCTGCGCTTCCCTGTTAAAGGCCTGGAACTCACTGTGGGGCTGGGGTGCTGGAGGTGGGGGGGTGGGAGCAGAGTCCCCTGCTGAGTCACCTCTGAAGGCACTGTCGCCCCTCCCAGAGGCATCTGGCAGCCAGTTGTTCTGTCCTTTCGGTCGGCCCAGGGGTAGTGGGTATGGAGTGAGAGGTCTTTTGGCTTCATGTTCCCGTGCTGAGTAATGACTTGGTTCACCTTCTCCTGTGCTCTGACCTCTCGCGCAGCTCTGCAGTGTGTGCTTAGGCCTTGGCCTACTTCTCTTCCCACTGACCTATTTATCTTTTTTAAAGCTTAATTTTTGTGGTTCATGCCTGTAATCCCAGCACTCGGGAGGCTGAAGCAGGAGGATTGATGTGAGTTTGCGGCCGCCCTGGGCTACATAGTGAGTTCAGGACCAGCCTGAACTGCATAGACACCCTGACTCAAATTTTTTTTTTCTTTTTGGTACTGGGGATCATGACCTTGTACTTGCCAAGCAGGCAATTACGCTGCTGAGCTAAATCCCCAGCTCTCCCCCAATATTTTTATTGGTACACTTTTGATGTACACAGTGAACACGTTCATCACAGGGAATTTGTACCTGTACATAATATATCTTAATTCTTCCTTTTTTCTCTCCATTCCCTCTCTTCTCTTTATTAATCGATTTATGAGTTTATTAGTTGAATTATAGTAAGTTCTATTCTCATATACAGTTTTTTTCAATTAAATTTTGTCCCAGATTTAAAAAAAAATTGTATTACATACACGTAAACCAAATTTACTGACTAAGCAAGGCCTAGTGGTCCAAGCACATTGGGAGGCTGAGGTGGGAGGGTCAAAGTTCAAGCCCAGTCTGGCCAATTTAGTTACTCTTACTTAATGAGACCCAGTCTCAGAATTTAAAAATGAAATATAGCCTGGGGTTGTAACTCAATGTGAAGGTCCTGCTTAAATACCTAGAATCTCCCCCCAATTAATCAACTTCACCATTGTTGAGTGCAGAGCTCAGCGGTATTTGGGGGGATGGGGTGGGGTATAGCTAACTCAGTGGTAGAGCCCTCACCCAGTCCACTTGAGGCCCTGATCCCTCATGCTAGAAAAGAAAAATGAAAACAAAATAAAACTGCATTCATGCCGGGTGTGGTGGTGCAAACTGTAATCCCAGCACTTGGGGAGGCTGAGGCAGGAGGATCCTTGCAAGTTTGAGACCAGCCTGGGCTACAAAGTAAGCTCAAGGTCAGCCTGAACTGTCTCAAAAAGACAGAAAAAACCCCACCCCAAACAAAACAGCCAACCAACCAAATAAAACCTCCCCAAAAAACTGCACTGTGGTGCTGCAGGTCCGTCACCCTGGTGGCCTGCAGAGCGCGTTTGTCTGGTGAGTGGGTGCACTCCTCCAGCCCGGCCAGCCACCACCCTGCCCCTGTCTCTGTGAACTGACTTGTCCAAGCGTGCTCACGTGAGTGGACTCATGCCGCATTGAGGGGGCGCGGATGTCCCTTGGCGGTGTCCCTGAGCCCAGCCCTACCGTGGCGGATGCAGCATTTCCTTCTCCGTGGCTGAGCCCGCGCGCTTCGCTGATCACCCTTGGGAGGAGGGTGTGTTGGTCGACTCCAGGCTTCACCCTGGCCGAAATGCTGCCGTGAGTTGGGAAAGCCAGTGGGGTGTCTCTTTGGAGACCTCGTTTTCGGTCCCACAAGTGGAACTGCTGGATCCTACGGAAATTCTGTGTCTAATTTCCTGGGCAACACGTGCGCACAGCGGCATTTTGCACCACTGCCAGCGGTGCACACCCTCACCCACGCCCGGTGTTGGCGGCGGGGCGCCCGGGGGGTGGGCCCGGGCTCTGGCGCAGACGCCGTAAGGTTGGCCCCTGCCCTGCAGCGCCAGCCCCGATGGGAGCATGGGAGTGGGTGGGGTGAGGCGGCTCCTAGTGTTCTGGAGTCGCATTTCCAAAACGGTCCCGGGGTTCTGCACCCTTCTGTGCGGTTGTTGGTCGTGTTGGTATCATCTTTGGAGAAATGGCTCCTCAAAGCCTTTGCCCTGTTAGTCATTTTCTCCGGTACTGGGGTTGAGCCCAGGGCTTGGCACTGTGCTCTGGCCCCAGCGCTTTTGTTTTTTGACAAGGCCTCATTGAGTTGCTAAACTACCGCTGGACCTGAAATTGGGATCCTCCTGCCTCAGCCTCCCAGGGCGCTGGGATTATAGGTTTGCACCACCACGCCCTGCTCTTTGTCCATTAAGAGTTCCCCGCGTATTTTGTGTCCTGATCTCTACGACATTTGCAGGTGCCTTTTTCCTGCGCTGTGGCTTGCCTTTGTGCTTTGCTGGCACTGTCGATGCTCATAATTTTTAAATTTTCGTGAAATCCTTTTTTGTTAGTTGTTTGTGTCTTTGGAGTCTTATCCAAGAATTCATGGCTGTGGCACTTTTATGTTTTCTCGTGCAGGTTTCATAGCTCTGGGTCTTAGATTTAGAGGGATGGCAAGGTGGAGGGAAGGAGGGAGGGGATAGGAAGGGTGAGTGTGTGGAGTGGCCATGCCCGAAGCCCTGTGACGGTGCCCGCTAATCAGAGCTTCTGGAGTCTGCATTTAGGCCTTGGTCCCTGCCCTGCCCAGGTCCTGGGGTTGGTTCAAACTTGGCAGCACTGAGTGGCAGCCTCACCCTTTTTTGTCTTTCTGAGACAGGGTCTCGCTGTGCAGTTCAGCTGGCCTTGAGCTCACTCTGTAGCCCAGGCTGGTCTCAAACTCACAACCATCTCCCTGCCTCAGCCTCCCGAGTGCTGGGATCACAGGTGAGCACCACCACACCCGGCAGCCCCGCCCTTGTTTTTGTACTGGGAGTGAACTCACACCTTGCACTTGTCAGGGAAGCGCTTATTGCCACTGAGCTAAATCCCTGGCCTGAAGTGCTGTGTTGCTTAAACTGTTCTGTTCTGACCTGCTTAGATCTGTCCTCTTTTGTTTTATTCTCTTTAAAATAAAAAAAAAAATAAATCCCTGGCCTGGCCCCAGCCTTTTTTTAAAGTTTTATTTTGACACAGAGTCTCCATAAGTTGCCCAGGCTGCTCTTGAACTCGCGGCCCTCCTCTCTCAGGCTCCCCAGCAGCTGGGGTCACAGGTGGACGCAGCCTCAGACACATTTCTAAGTTACCCTTTGTTCTTCAGCGGGCGGACGCGTGGGCGTCTTGCTTACCAGGCCGCCTTTCCCCGTGGCCCATCTTGGCACCCAGGGGTGCCTGGACCCTGCCCTCTATGCTGCCCGACCCTGGGGAGGAGCCCTGAGCTACATCCCATCCCTTTTTAGCTTTTTATTTTGAGATGGGATCTTGCTGCATTTCCCAGGCAAGACTCTTAATTTGCCATCCTCCTGCCTCAGCCTCCCAAGGGGCACCTCTTCCTCTTTTTTTTTTTTTTGAGACTGGGTTTTGCTGTGTTGCCCAGGTCGACCTTGAACTCCTGGACTCAAGTGATATTTCTGCCTCAGCATCCTGAGTAGTTTCACCTACAGGGGCACACTACTGTGCCTGGCTCGGTTCCAGCCCTTCCCGAGCCAGCCAAGTGTGCACGTGCTGTGCTGCACACTCAGGTGACACGGCGGGTGGGAGGTTCAGCCTCGTGACCGCTGGCTCTGTTTCCATGAAATGCCAGAGGTTCTGGTGTGCTTCCCAGGACCTGTGTGATGGACCTCTAAGCCTCCCGCGGTGACAGTGGACCCTGTCGCCCTCATCCTGCAAGCACCTGGTGCTTGGAGCCGTGATGCCCCACCCTGCCGAGGCGGCCAGACCCACCCCTGGAGTCTCACTAGCTCTCTCGCTGTGTCTGGGCACCCACTATGCTTTTATGTGCGTTTTTATACATTTAATAGCATTTAGAAGAGACTTAATTACAGAGCAGTGTCGGGCTCTAGAGAAACATCCGAGCTGCCAGTGAGGCGGCTGGGCCATTCACTGTGACTGGGACAGGCCCACTGCTCCACGCCTGCCCAGGGCTGGGGTCACAGGCGTCTGGCGTAGGCTGCTCCCTAGGTGTGGGCTGGTGTCCAGGTGGTGGTTTAATTTGCAGTTCCCTGTTGCCTAAGACAGGGAGCATCATTTGTGTCCTTATTTGCTATATTTTCTTTCCTTCCTTCCTTCCTTCCTTCCTTCCTTCCTTCCTTCCTTCCTTCCTTCCTTCCGGTGTGCGCATGATTGGAGTTTTAACCCATGCCCTTTGCACTGAGCTGCATCATCCCTAGTGCTATTCATTTATTTTGTATTTTGAGGCAGGGTCTCATTTACTTAACAAGGCTGCACTGGGGTTTGGGTTACTCCTGCCTCACCTCCCAGAGTGCTGGGATCACAGACAGGCATCACCACACCCAGCTTCGTCTGCTGCTTTTCTTTTCTGAGGTGTCCACTCAGGTCTTTGGCCAGTTTTTAACTGGCTTGTCTGGTTTTTCTTTCTTTTTTTTCTGTACTGAGAGTGGTACCCAGGCCTTCACCCTAAGTGATCTCTCTGCCTACCTACTACTATTGTTATTGTTATTATTATTATTATTATTATTATTATTATTTTGAGGCAGGGTCTCACTAAGTTGCTTAGTTTTCCAAGCATGTTTTACTTGTGGTCTTCCTGCCTCAGCCTCCTAGGGAGCCGGGTTTGCAGGCACTCAAGCCTTGTGTGGCAGGAGCTGACGTTGTCCTTCCAGTGCCCTGGACCTGAGTGGCTGTGGCTGTTGAAGCTGAACGGGTGGGGGTGCCTGTGTTTCTCTGCGGTGCTGAGCTCAGGGTTCCCCTGAACCCTGACTCGGTGGCTGCCCTCGCCAGCTGTGATCTGGGGACTCCCTGGTGCCAGAGTCCCTGGTGCCCGAGTGCTGGGGTCACGGGTGTGTGGCACCTCAGCCTGGAGAACTGTCACCTCTGTGGGTTGCCCTCCATTTCCGGGGAAGATGGGGCCTCAGAGGACAGGGACTGGCTCAGGTCGTGTGGCAGGTGGCGTGTGGCAGGCCCACCACTAACACACTGGCCTTGTTGACCCAGTTTGCTGTGGTGTTTGCCCTCCTGTGCGTGGCACCTGCCAAGAGGCCCAACCTCTTTCTGTCCTCCCCATGCCCAGTGTCCACAGGCCACCCCCTCAGCTGAGCGGCCTCTAGCCCTGTACTCCAGAATTTTGCAGGCGCAGCCCTCGGGCCGAGGCTGTATGCCAGGGTGGGTTCCTGCCAGTCTTGTGCAGGGCCAGCTGTGCAGGGCTCTTGCGACCTCCTAACTGGAGCCCCTAGGACCAACGGGCCACCCTGTCCCACCTCTTCCTGGACTGTGGCATGGGTGGGGACAGAGCTGGTGGCCAGAGTGCGAGGAGCACGCTGCCTGAGGCACAGGCTCAGGGCTGGCCCTGGTGATCTCCCTGCATCAGCTGGAGCCTGTAAAACTGGCCGGATTCCAGGAAGTGGCCTGGGGTCAGTGCTGTGATACAGACCCAAGGTGGTGGCCACACATAGGCTTAGCGTTCTGTAAAAGCATCATGGGCCAGAGTGGGAAGAGTGTTTGCTTAAACTGCTTTACTGAGGTATAACTTCTATAAGAGCCCATTTTTATTGTCCTGCGGGGAGGTGGTTTGGAAGCAGGCCCTCACTGCATCGTCAGGCTGGCCTCTAGCCTTAAGTGGTCTTCCTGCCTCAGCCTCCCGAGTACTGGGATTATACCATGTGTCCCCTAACTGTACCTTTGAAGTGTGTAATTTGATCAGCCTTGATCCATGTGTACAGCCACGAGGCCTCCTCTTTGATTGAAAGGACAAACCTGCCCAGCACACGCGAGACCTCTGCCCACGGGTTGCAAGGCTGCGGGCACTTTTCTCAGACCTGTCACTCGTCTAGCCTGTGTCACGCAGCGTGACTCCTCAGATGTGTTGCTTTCCTTGCTGCCCCAATATGTGGCTGAACTGCAGCTGCTCTGTGTGGTGCCTCCCGGGTCTTGGCTGTGCCAGGGCACATGGCTGCCGGCCTCCCGGGACTCGTGGTGGCTCCATGGTGTCTGTGAGCCATGTGGGAGCTCAGGGCCACGTCCACACAGGTGTGTGTTCAGGCGCTGAGAGAAGTGGTCCCTGTGTGGCTGCTGGCACCTTCTTCCCAGTCTCACCCTTTCACACGCGTGTGCAGTGCCGGGTTCCGGGTGCCCAAGCTTATCTTCTGCTGTCCAGAGGTGTCGGCACGCGTGTGTGCACACCCTGCGCACACGGCCTCGTTTGAGGGCCCCTGCGTCGGTGATGACCCGGCAAAAGCCGCAGCATTGGTTTTCTTACTGTCGAGCTGTGACTGATGGAGATGGGGCTCCCTCTTCCTGGGGGACCCCTAGGTGGCTCTGGGAGGAGGAGCCAGCTAGGGACATGGGCGCTGCCTGCTCTCTGCGTTCCATCTGCCACGCACCGCCGGGGAGCTGAGGGGTGTCTCTGAGCCCCAGGGCCTGCCTGCCATTTGCCCTTTCTATGGCTCCGGGCCCAGGTGCTCTGATGGGGTCCGCATCCCTTGGGCAGGTGTGGGAGCGAAGGCAGAAGAGCTACCGCATCTCTCGCCCTCGTCAGCGCCCAGATTTTTTTTCCCTTTTGGAACTGTAGATGGAACCCAAGGCCTTCACACCGAGCTGCATCCTCGGCAGCTTTTTTATCTTTTATTTTGAGACAGAATCTTGCTAAATTGCTCAATTGCCCAGATGGGGCTGGAATTTGTGACCCTCCTGCCTCATCCTACCAAGTGCTAAGAATATAGATGTTTTTAAACCTGCAGAGTTTGGACTGTTTTATTTCCCCCAGTGAAACACACACTAACCACAAGCTCAGGTGTGCTTTCAGGATGACCCCAGCCCCAGCCAGTGCTCCGACCCTCCTCAGCCAGCGTCCTGAGGAGTTGGAGGTTTTCTCATCCCCAGAGCTCCATGCTGGAGACTTGGGTACACAAGGTGGCTCTAAGAGGAAAGAGGTGCAGTGAGCTGTGGGCAGAGCTCTGTGTGTCACGGGGGTCCCTCACCCAGGTCAGGGGTCACTCTTCGGGCCACGCGGCAGTGACCTTGGCTCCTGGGACCTGACCCATCCTGTGCGTGGAGTGTGCCCTCCCTGCGAGTCAGGCCTGATGGCTGCTGCCTGCCCGGCTCCGCACTCCCCTCCAGGGCTGAAGCACAGGAGCAAACTCTGAGGAGGGGCATCCTGTGGTCATCCTGATGCCGTCCGTGGGTCTCAGCTAGATGTCGTGGGTTCTGTGATCCACAGAAAGTTAGCAGTCGGCCTCTCGTCCCTTCTCCCTCTCCTCTTTGGAGTCAAACCAAGAGGCACTGTGCCTGAGCTCCAGTTCCGTCCTTCATTTTCTGGGACCTCCGCCTCCCGAGTGCTGGGGTCACGGGTGCGTGGCACTCCCGAGGCTGGACCTGTCCATGCAGGTGGCTTCAGCCAGTGGCGTTGCCATGGCCACAGAGGTCTGCTATGCTGGGCGAGCCTGCAGGTGAGGGGAGCCAGCGTTGCTTGGGGAGGTGGCAATGCCGGCCTGAGGGATGGGCCGAGTCCAGAGGACATAGTCTTGGGGACCTGAGTTCCATATGGATGCAGCTCCGGGAGGGAGCGCCGGGGATGTGGGGCGCTGTGGTCATGCTGTGGTGGTCAAGCAGTGAGTTTGGGTGAGGGGGCAGTGGAGGTGTTGGGGAGACCTGGCCTGTTTACTGGGTGCCAGAGCTGTGGCCTCCAGGCCTGCGGCTCTGGAGTGCTCTGGTCGCGGTGCCCCCGTCTGCAGGGGCCCAGGTGGTCCTGAGGGGAGCAGGGTGGCTGCTGCCCGCCCTGCCTGCCGGGCACCTGCTGATGTGGGGTCCCTGCCCTGCCTGGACACCCGGCTTGGGGCAGCAGTATGGGGGGGAACAGTGGTTTTTGCCCTCCCTCCTCTAGCACCTTTCACTCCTGGACCTCAGGGTGTCTTGGCCTGTCCCCAGCGTGGAGCAGGTGCTGGGCAGCACAGGTCAGGAAGCACAGGCCTGGCTATGGCATGGGCATCCAGGAGGCCTCTGCCTAGGGCGGGGGCACGGTGGGCAGCTGTGTGGTGGAGGCCTGGTCCCCCACTCCCCTCCAGGGCTGTCTCAGGTGTGGCTGGGGACTCTTCAGAAGCCTCTCTGCCTGGCTTCCTGGCAGGCAGTGTCCCGAGCACGCAGTGCCTGGACAGCCTGCTGTGCTGTGCTGGGACAGCAGCCTCCTGGCCTGGCCAGCGCTTGTTAGTCTAGAATCTTCCTCCCCGCTCTTTGCAAACAGGTGAGAGGTTTTTAGGCAACAGCACCTGTGCTTTTACAAGTGGTTTCCTAGGCTTTTCACCGGAAGTCCTCTGGCCGGGGCTGGCCACGGAGAGCAGTGGGGGCAGCTGCTCATCTGAGCCTGTTGGCCGGCCTGGCCCTGGTGCACCTGTCTGTTTGCCTGGTGTCCAGGGCCACTCTGGCCACAAGTGGGGCTGTGAAGAGGGAGCGGCAGGGCAGGTTCAGAGCTGGGAGCCTCGGTGGCAGCAGAGTCCCTGGGGCCAGAGGGGACGGTTTGCCGAGCCTGAGACCCTGAGCGCGCACCACAGCCCGTGTCCCGGTGCAAGGCCCTTGGGGCCAGCCGTGCTCAGCAGTGTGCAGCTTCGCCCTGGTGGAGTCCGTGGCTGTCTCTCTTGTCTGTGTTCAGGAGCTGTGAGGCCCCTCTGCCAGGGAGGGTGAGGTAGTGCACCCTGTCCTCTTGGGGACAGCAGAGCCAACAGACCTCACAGAGGCCGCTGTGACATGTCCGCCTCTGCCTTCCTGCTCTCCTGGCGCGCTGGCCAGAAGGGCTCATGGAGTGACCTCAGTTGTACTGATTTATAAACAAGGTTGCCATGACGACTGGCCCTGGCGGGGACGCAGACTCTTCCTGTTTAGACGGCTGGCCCAGGAAGCCAGGGAGGCGCTCTCCCACCATGCCTAGCCCGGTCTGTGGGGAGCTGGCCCTGTCCTGTGTCCAGGGCTGACTTCCGGCCAGTGCAGTGGGGAGGGGTGGGTAGTGAGTGACGCTGGTTGCTGCTGTCCTCTCCTCTTGCTTTGGACCTGAGCCCAGGCGTTCCCAACTGCCGCACTGCCCAGCTGAGCGGTTAGAGCCATCACAGCTCCATCATGGGGTCACTACAGGCAGATCTCATGTTTGGAGGACACCTGTCTGGTAGGCTGACAGGGTGTGGCTTCAGGCTGAGCTCAGAGCATTCACTTGCCTCTGTCCCCAGGGGTGTGATAGCCACATTTGGTCTCAGCCTTGTCCCCACACCTGCTTGGCCTCTGTGCTGTGGCTCCCCTGCTGTTCTGCTCCCAGTGCTCCTGGTCTTGGATTGTGGGTGCTGTGCCCCTAGGAGAGCGTGAGCCTGGGGCTGGGCCTCATGGAGGATGCACAGTGTCACCTGACCCATGTAGGGCACTGCCCCCTGCAGAGAGTGAGGAGGAGCTGACCCCATCCTGGCCCTTGAGGCCTGCCTAACACTTATCTTGTGGCTTGAGGCCCTGACAGGAGGTCCTCCAGCTCTCAACTCTACACTTCCAGGAATGACAGCCTCTGTCCCTTGGACAGTGTCCACCAAGGCTGCTGCCCCTCGGGCACCCAGCGTGTTCACAAGGCTGCCACCTGCAGCTCTGTGAGGGGGCGCAGTCTGCCCAGAAGCCTCTGTCCTGGCCCCATCCCAACCCTCTGCTCTGCAGTGTGGCTTTGGGGCTGTCTGCCAGCGGGGCCAGCATGGGCCTGTCCTATCTTGGCCTTTGTCTGTCGATAGACTTGTGTGTGTGTGGTGCCCCCACCTTCTATCTCGGTTATTTCCGCGTTCACTGGAGCACAGGAAGCCAGGCCACCCCACCCTGGTTGCCATGGTTTCCACACAGCAGTAGTTTAAAATCTAACTGTGACATTTTGTAGGCAGAGTTACAAGTGCTGGCCACACTCCCAGTGGACTGTGTGGAAGGGGCAGAGCTCAGCACCCTGCCGCTGCCCAGGTGGCCTCCCAGGTGCTTGGCATGAGCCATGGGCCCTATGAGGGTCACTTGTGCTACACACCGTTTCCTCCCTATGGGGAGCAGAGACATTGGGCGGGACCATGCTCTGACAAAGGACACAAAGCTTTGGCTTAAAATGACCAGCACTTACGCTCTCACCGTCTAGAGGCTGAGGCAGAATCCAGGGCTTAGCGCGGCCTGCCCTTGAGGAGAGAGGGGAGGAGCCCTCCTGCGCCCCGCTGCTGCGGCTTCTGGCCCTCCCTGGTGTTGCTTGGCTTGTGGCTGCATCTGCCCAGTCTCTGACTCTGAGGTGCGTGGCCATCACTGGAACTTCCTGTTCTCATGCGGACACTTTGTCCACTGTCCAGCCCCATCTTAACGGAATCTGGTTCCAGTAAGAGTCATTCCTAGGCACCAGCAGTTAGGACTTGAACTTAGCCTTTTGGGGCACACAGTTCAGCCTGGGTTGTGAGCGCTGTGGGGCTCTGGCTGGGGTCTGTGCTCTGGAGTGCCACACTCTGCCTCAGGCTTCCCCCCAACAGCTGCAGCTGTAGGTGCCCCTGGGATGGGTGCTGGCCGTCCACGTGTGATCAGGAGACGGCTGAAGGTTAAGCAGAGGACGTGGGTCTCAAGCTGTGTGCTGGAAGTCTGGTGCAGGCTGCGTAATTTAAAATCTGAATCTCATGGAGGCCCCGCCCAGTTGCTAGTGTCCTTCTCTGGTGGTAGCTGAGGCCTCCTGGGTCCCTTTGTCCTCTTTGTTTCACAGTTTGCTTTTTTCACCCAGCAACACGTCTCAGCGAGCCCTCAGCCCTTGCTGCCGGCCGAGCAGTGTTCTATGTGTAGATTCCCTGCCCCTTGGTGGTGAGCACTGCTAGCCCTGCACCTCTACCCTGGGCAGTGTGGCATCATGACTGGCCTTATGTGATGTGTGCTGTGCGGCCTCCCCTGAGGGCATCTTTCTCTTACAGGTGGGGTGTCAGGGCCAGGCACTCCTGTGCACCTGGGCTGTGTCAGTTTCACTACCCTGTATGGCGATGGTCCCTTTTTTTTTCCTTTGGTACCAGGATTGAACTTACAACCTCATGCTTGCTGGGCAGGCGCTTATGGCGCTGAGCTAAATCCACAGCCCAGATGGTCCCTTTCTTTAGCTGTCACTGGGCAGGGGCAGCATGGAGCCTTGCAGGGCAGCAGGGACCAGGGAGGAAAGTTGCAGAGCCCCAAGGGTTCAGGGTCCCCTGATCTACAGACAGAAAGGCCCTGAAGCACCTAAGCCGTGTCCCCAGGTCCCAGCTTAGGACCCGTCTCCTTTGGAGCAGCTAGAGGACCAGTGAGTTTAGGACCCAGGTGGAAAAGAGAAGATGGGGGGTCACCCCAGCATCCACCTGAGCATGTGATTTCCCCACCTCCTTGTCCCCCCTGGCATCTCCTTCTAGGATGGGATCAGACTCCATCCCCAGCCCCAGGCCTCGTGTGACAGAATGGGGTCTCTGTCCTGCAGCTGACCCATCCTTGCTCCCGAGTGGCACTCGTCCTCCTCGCAGTGTCCCTTCTGCTTGGAGTGACAGTTTGTGCCTTCACTTTGTCCCCCAGCTCATCCTCTAGGACCTGCCAAGGCGACATTTCCTCTGGGAAGTTTCCTGGAGTATGGGGGAGGCTGCTGTGCCATTCCTGAAGGTCCTTGTCACCAGCCTGCTGCCACACAAGGGGGGACGTGGTGTCCCTGAGCGAGAGCCTCGGGCCCAGCCTGGCCAGGTTGTCCAGGGTTGACCAGACAGATGTGCCCTGGGGTGGCAGCAGCTAGGGTGGGAGGGTGCTGCATCGGGGAGTCAGCACCCGTTTTCTGTGGCCACCTGGTGAGCTGAGGTGGCCAGCCAGGCAGGAGAGGCTGCCCCATCTTAACGGAAGGGCAGAGACGGGAGAGGAGACCGGGTCAGGCTTGACTCCAGCTTCACCCCTGGACCTGGGCTGCTGCCTGAGCTGGCCTGTGAGGTGACGGACCTGTCACTTGGGTGCCACCTTTCGAATACTGGGAGATTTCACATTGAACTTGGGGCTTCAGCTGCCCTTGTCACATGGGAGTTTGACATCCTGGTCTCCTCTTCCCGGGGCCACCCCCTACCTTGTCACTTTCCTGCACCCATGTGCTCTGCCAAGGCTTCTCTTTTTCTTTGTGATTAGTAAAGAGGAACAGGAAGTGCTTCTTGCACACACAACATTATTAAAACTGGGCAAGCAAAGGCTCTGATGGGGGCCCACGCTCTCCTAGGCCCCTTCTTGCTCCCACACCTGCCTGTCCAGAGATGGGGTGAGGGAGATGGGGCGCTGAAGGGTGCCTAGGAGTGTAGGCTCTGACTGGGCGCTGAGCAGAAGGGGGCACGAACTGGGCTTTGGCTGTGTGGCTGGAGGTGGCAGCAGAGTTCTAGTGAGGAATAAGTCCTGATTCGGCTAAGCCAAGGCTGTGTTCCCGGGTGGCCAGTTGGCCTGGGGGATCAGATGGACTCCATGGGTTCAGTTCCCAGTACCAGGGTCCCCAGGGGAGGCAGCGGGACACTGGCAGTGTGTGTTCCCAGGACGTGCCTGACACCAGGGTTGGAAGCCACCTGAGCAGGCCCTGGTTCCTGTGGCCACACTGGAGTCACTTGGCTGTGTGATGTAAGGGCAGGCAAAGGCACCCAGGAGTGGCTTAGGGTGTGGGCACTGGTGCAGATAGCTGTGGTCACTTGAGAACATCAGTGTCACTTGCTGTTGGAGTTGTCCCCTGGCTTTTTCTTGGAGCTTCTGACCGGATCGGCCAGGGGCTGCAGCGGGGCTCACAGGACCAGGAACATTTGCAGGCTGCTGCGGTGCCGCTCCTCCCTTTCCTCTGGCTCGCTCACTTCCAGGCATGCAGGCGAGGCCGGGCTCCGCCATCAACACTGCGCAGGCCAGGCAGTAAGGCAGGACTTTTAGCTGGTTGCCCTGGGAACCAGGCAACAGCAGGAGCTGAGCCAGGCCAGGCCGTGCTGACAGCCCCACCTGCTGGGCCTCCTGGCCACTGAAAGAAGGGGTTACCAGGCTCGGGGTGCTGGTCTGGGATCCACATGGCCAGCAGGGTGGAGCAGGCAGGGCTAGACTCAAGCCACATGCTCACTGTTGACCACTTGTGCCTAGCCCGTGAGAGTGGTGGTCAGGAAAGATGCCAGGCTCGTGGGCTGCTGTGGGAGGAGTGCCACGCCGGCTGGTTGGGATTCCAGGGAGTTCAGGGAGCATTCCACACTGCTGGCACCCACAGTGGGACCAAGTCTCCCCCCTGGGGAGGTGCGATGGCATTGTGGTGCCTCCTGGCCCCCAGCCTGGGCCTGGGCCGCCCTCTGACCCCTTCGGTGTTCTCCACACTGTGGGCAGGCGAGAGCCAGCCGTCTCCTTGTGACTTGAAGCTGTGACTTGTGTGGCCCTGGGATCGGTATTGGTGCCATTACCACAGCCCGTGTCTCACGTTCTTGCTGGTGAGCCCATCACGTGGGCGAGCCTGGCGCGTGCTGTTGGGGACTTGTGGCTTTGCCGCAGGCCTTTGCTGGCTGGGGCAGGCTGGTGTCTGTGGCTCCAGGAGGAGGAAGCGCCCTGGCCCTCTCTGTCCTACCCATGGACCGAGGGCCTCAGAGCCCGTTTGCGGCCTGTCAGGGTAGTGCTTGGCTCTGGTGCGTGACCACCTCAGGAGGCCCCGGCTGTGGGGAGCTCTCCCTCCTCTGGGATCCATGGGTCCCTCTGGGGCCCTTTCTGTCCCCATGGTCCCTGGGCATGGGAGCCACCCTCTCCCAGAGGCCTCATCTCTGTTCTTCTCCCATCCACCCTAGGATCATGCGACCAGATGACGCTAATGTGGCAGGCAATGTCCATGGTGGGACTATCCTGAAGATGATTGAGGAGGCGGGGGCCATCATCAGCACCAGGCACTGCAACAGCCAGAACGGGGTGAGTGTCGGGCCTTGGGAGAGGGCCGGGGTCTTCCTCTCCCTGCCCACCAGGCCTGGGCTTTTCCAGGCTCTGGGCCAGGGACCCCTGGCTGGGGCTTGGTGATGAGGGGTAGGAAACCCCAGAGACCAAGCTGCCTGCAGCTTCTAGGGCCTTGGTCTCCCCTCCTGTCCCCTCCCCCTGCCCAGACTGGTGGCAGCCAGGGACAAGTGCTGTGGCTCTGTTCCTGCTTCTTCCTGACTGGGAAGTCCAGCAGTGTGGCTCACCACGGCTGCAGCTCTCAGCCGGGCCAGGCCCGTAAAGTGCAAGGTGACCCTGCAGCCTGTCACCCTCAGCCCTGTAGGACCTGGCCACTTCCCCTGCAGGCTGGGCAGGAAGTGAGGGACAGGACTGTTCTTGCAGGGGCAGCTGCATCACGGGCTGGCACCATGGAGGCCTCGGCCAGTGACCTGCTGTGCCGCCCTGGGCCCACTGTGGTTGGAGACTGGGGCCTGGGCGAGTCTCTGCGGCTCAGAGGTGGCGAGGCGGCTGTGCCTGTCCTGGTATCAGCGTGGGCACCTTGCTGTGTGGTGCTACAGGTGCTGCGTTTTAGAGCCGAAGGTTTGTGGGAGCATTGAGTGGTGCAAGTCTAGCAGCTCCAATTTTGTTTTTTAATGGAATGTGCATCTCTGTGCCACCTATAGGTAATTTTTTTTTTTTTTTTTTTGAGGCAGGATCTCACCATGCAGTTCAGGCTGGCCTTGGGCTCACTTTGTAGCTCTGGCTGGTCTCAAACTTGCAGTGATCCTCCTGCCTCAGCCTCTCAAGTGCTGGGATCACGGGCTGGGATCACTGCCTGACTGGCAGTCATTGTAATGTCTTCCAGTTCGTAGCTGGTGTGGCCGTGCGTGCCTGCAGTCCCAGCACTCCGGGAGGCCAAGGGAGGAAAACTGCAAGTTCCCGCCCGCCGGGGGCTGACTTAGTGAGAGCCTGTGTCTAAACTTTGTTTTTTTCCCCGAAGGGCTGGAGATGGAGCTCAGTGGGAAAACTGCGTTCAGCTCCTAGTACAGTTGTACCTTGGTTCATGAACTTAATTCTTAACACTATTCTGGTTGCAGAATTCATTCCTTGATGCGTAAAAAATTAAGTTCGTGAATTGAGGTACCACTGTACTGCAAAAACCACACACACACACACAAAACCAAAAATCTACCCAATCCATTATAATAATAATAACTGCTTTGGCATCATATGATGGTTTTGGTTTTGGATTTGGGGTTTGGGATTTTTTTTGGTGGCATGGGGAGTGGAGCTCTGTTTCCGATGCATGCTGGGTAACCACTATACCCTAGAGCTACACCCCCAGCTCTGAGCAGCATCTTTGATGTCATCATGGTAATGATTTTGGGGCCCTGTGAACTATGCCGTATAAGTCAGTGAACTTCCTCCGCACGTGGGGTGCGTGCTGGCTGCTCCCAGCCACACCCCATTTTCCCCGCTTTCCCTGTTCCCTGAGAGACCAATATTGAAATTGGGATACTTAATAACTCTGTACTGTCCTCTAAGTGTCCGGTTGACAAGAGGAGCCACAGGTCCCTCACTTGAAGTCAGAAGCTGGAAATAATTAAGCTTAGGGAGGAAGACACATGGGAAGCTGAGACAAGCCACATTATGAGCCAGAGAGAGTTCCATGAACCCCGGAGTGCTGCTTTGGGGAACACATGAGTGGTAGAAAGCCAAACAGCCTCCTTGCTGATTTGGAAAGTGTTAATTTATTCTCTTCTATTTATTTATATTTTGGGGGAAGGGTCTTACTATGTAATTCAGTCTGGCCTTGAACTCACTGCAATCCTTTTGCCTCGGCCTCCCGAGTGCTAGTTTAGAGGTGTGTACTGTCACGCTCAACTCGCTGAGGACTGTTGGTAGGGGCTAACATGGCTGATGGCCTTTGGTGGAAGTCCCTGCTCACAGACCTTTCTGGAAATCCTGGGCCCTGAAGGATTATGTCAATCCTGCTCTGCATGGGCTCTGCTAGTGGAGGGCACATGTACTGACAGCATGAGGTGCTGTGTGAGGTCCACAGTGGAAAACCACAACCCAGAGGAAAAGATCGCTTGCAGAATCTGGACGTGGTGGCATGTGTCTGTAGTCCAATCTACTCCAGGGGCTGAGGCAGGAGGATCCCTTGAGTTTATAATTTTTACAACATACTAAGATCCTTTCTCAAAAACATTTGTTTCCAAACATGACTGCTGTTGCGGTTTAGGTATAAAACGGCCCCTAAAGCCTCATGTGTTTGCAGGATGGTTGAATTATGGGGTGCTCTAGGCTGCCTCCTGTTGGGAGGTGGGGTCAGGTGGGCCGAGCAGGTCACTGGGGCGTGGCTTGGAAGGGTCCAGCTCCTCCCTTCTCTCTCAGCCTCTCTGGCCTGACTTGGAGCCAGGGAACTGTGGACTGACACTACTACAGACCGGGCACCAGCACAGACCCCCCTCCTTGAGTCACTGATGTCAGGTATTGTGTCTCAGCCGTGCTCCAAGTGGCTAAGGCGGCTGCCCCTGTAATGCCCTTGGTCACCACAATAAGGTTACGAGTGTTGTTTGCACAGCTCCTAACACAAAACCCATCTTAACTGCCCATGGCTCGAGAAGTAATCTCAACCTCCAAGTCTTACCATGTTGGAAAGGCGTTTTGTGAGGTTGTGGTTCCCGCTGGGAGTGATTTCTCCAATGGATCCTGGCAAAGGAGCCCAAAAATCTTTTGGAGTGGATCCACCGTGGTAGATCCAGTAAGAACCTCCATGACTCAGGGAGGTCTGGCAACAGCAATGTCCACAGGCAGTTGGGAGAAGTGGACCAAAGCCTCCTGGGTGGCCAGGAAGGCTCAAGGCTTCCACGGTGGAAGGAGCTGCAGACATGGCGAAAGCAGCAGGAGAATGGGGGTGAAGAGTGGGACCCAGGTGTGATCAGATCACTCACTCCAGCCCTTGAACAGGGGGGCAGGCAGAATCTGCTCCTGGGAAGGTGTCACAGACACTGTTGAATGACAGCTGAGGGTTAAGGTGTCACAGGATTGCTGAAGTAGCTGCAGCACCTCAGAGGACAGCTTCCGGTTTCAGAGGCACTCTATTTCCTGTGGGCGAGGCCCTCCAGACCACTTCGTGCTACAGAGAAATTCGTTCCTGAAGAAAGAGCCAGGCTGAGATTTTATTGGTGTCTGACGTTAAGAGATCACCACTGTACACTGGGCACGGTGACATACGCCTGTGATCCTGGCACTCTGAAGGCTGAGGCAGGAGGATCACTGCAAGTTCAAGACCAGCCTGGGGCTACATAGTGAGACTGAGACCAGCCTGCTCTACATAGCAAGACCCTGTCTCAAAAACACCAGAGAAAAAAAAGGGAAAAGAAATTGGCACCACCCCGCCAGCCTTCAGAAGCTGCCCCCCAGCTGTCCACGGCGAGAAGGCTGGCTCGCTGAAGGCTCAGATGGTCGGTAGCAGGTTTTAGCAGTATTTTTTTTTTAAATAAAGCATTTGTAATTAAGATCTACACATTTATTTTATTTTTATTTTTTTAAACTTTAAAAAATGTATTACAGTAAAAGACACGTTGCCATGACTTCCCATTAAAATACTCCCCCTTGCTTTGAACATGATTATCCCTTGATTCTTGCCACTTCGTGAGCAGTTTTTGAGGTCCTCTCATGAGTGTCTTCAGTTGTGCTATCGTAGCTGCCTCAGTGTCTAGAATGGATTCAAAACGTTTACCCTTCATGACCACTTTGACTTTAAGGAAGAAGCAAAAGTCACACAGTGTCAGAGCCAGTGAATAAGGTGAGTGAGGACACACCAAAAACATATGTTTGGGTGTTTTTTGAGGGGGGCTGTTTGGTTCTGGCAATCAAATTCACAGCCTCACACTTGCCAGGCAGACACTGCGGCTGAGCTATAGCCCAGCCCCACAAGTGTTTTTATGGATCTGCCTTTCCTCTGGATAGTACTGGACAACAGCATTCACATTTCTTTTCCATGAAACATACGCTCTTTTTTTTTTTTTAATAGAGCAATACCATTGATCAAAACAGAGATAAAAATATTTGCCCGCAAAGAGATGGCAGAAGAAAATCCCCCTTATTTGCTATATCGCATATAGTCAGACTTGCAAGACATGCTCAGATCTCTGGCTCTCACTTGCTATGGGGGCGGGGAGAATATAGGATGGATGGATGTTGATTCTTAGCCCGAGCCCCGGTAGGCTCACAGCCGCCCACCAGAGGGGTGAACTGGTTGCCTATTTTCCCAGCACTCCAAGGTCCAACATGGCACGTCGCCGGGCTCAGGAAAGGCTGATAGGGTTCTTGCCCTGGAGCGGCCGCGGCTTGCCAGGCCACAGCCACTTGCCAGAGCGCGTGCTGGCGGCTGCCTGCACGTTTATTTTCCAGACTGGATGCTATTGCGCACTTGGTAGACTGCACACATGGCACATGTAGCTGTGTGCGTGGAGCCAGAGCGCTTGTGTGACTTCAGTGCCGTACTGGCTCCATTGCAGTGGCCTGGGGCCGTATGCGGGGCTCTGAACATCCTGGGGTGGTCTAAGGACTGTCCTAGAGGCCGGTGAACCCAGCAGCCAGTTCCCATAGCTCCCCACTTACTAGGTGGCATCTTGTCACCCAGTCCTTGCAGGCTGGAGGTGACAGGGTGTCCCCTGGAGTCTTTATAAGAATGATGGCCTCTGGGGGCATTTAGCTCAGCGGCATAAGCGCCTGCCTGGCAAGTGCAAGGTCCTGCTGAGGCTGAGTTCGATCCCCGGTACCAAAAAAACAAAAAGACTGATGGCTTCATTCATGGGGGCTGCAGCCTCACGACTTAAATCACCTCCCAGGGCCCTTATTTCCTCATCCCGTTACTTTGGGGGTTAGGGTGTCAACACAGGAGTTTTCGGGACCCAGACATTCAGCACATGGGCCAGTGCCAGTTGTCCCCTGGAGTAGAAGGCTGTGTGTGGAGACTGAACCACACCGGGCTCTGGGTGTTGGGCAGGGCTGGTCGCTGAGGGTGGTAGAGTGGGTCTGCGTGCCTGCCTGGCTTGGTCTTGGTAGTAGTTTTGAGAGTTTGGACTCTTTTGCATCGGAGTGCGCCCTCTGGTGGCTGCGGGGAGGACATGCCTACACCCGTAGGTTGGAAGTCCAGTAGACCCTTTGGGAGATGGACGGTGAAGGTCCCAGGTGGGCCTGGCCAGAGAGGATGTGCCACTGGGATTCGAGAGCCCCAGGGCTACGGGAGGAGGAGGGCTTGGGAGTCCTAGTGGGCATCAGTGCCATTGGTAAGTGTAGAAGCAGTTGCTGGCATTTGCAGAGAGCTGAAGTGCTTTTAGCACATGTTATTCTCAAGATACCCCTAGAGGTGTGCATTGCTGTTCCCACTGTTCCACCACACAGAGGGGAAACAGAGCCATGGGAGGGGTAGGGCCCCCTAAAGATGCAGGTGGGAGGCTTGGGCCAGGAGACTCCTGCTCAGGCACTGCTAGAGGAGCGTCTGGCTGGCGACCTAGAAGTCCTGGCTCAGGGGGCTCTGTGAACTCCTTGCAGCTTGGGATGACTGCCCCGAGTCCTAGGTGGCTGGCTGCTGACTCCAGGGACTTTGCTGGCACCCTGGTGGGGCAGTCATTGACCCTTTGTTGTCTGCACTTACACAGAGAGGTTGTGTCCTGGATGCAGAGCCAGCAGGCAGCAGAGCTAGAATTTTAACCCAGCCTCCAGGGCTGCTCTGCTGGGTTTCCAAATTTGCTGGCCTCAGCCTAGGTCCTGGCTGTATCAGGAGCTTATTCTGGTCACCTGGGGAACACAGCAAACAGTGTTCTGGGGCAGATGCTGATCAGAGCCCTCACAGCTCCTTTCTGAGATGGAGGCAGCTCTGCACCTGGAAGCTGGGAGTCGTAGGGTACTTGGGGATAGTAGATACCTGTAGCCTTGAGGCCCCAACCTGGGATGGAATTTCTGGGTCACACTGACCTCTAATGGATGGTCTGGGCCAGCCCAGCACCTAGCTGGGTCTTGGGAAACAGCCACTCAGTTGCAGTAGAGCACCCAGGTCCGAGCTGTGCCACCGGCACCTGTCATTGCAGTACTAGCAGCCCAGCCACAGGTCACGGTCCTTGTACCAAGCTGGAAAGCTCGTCTTCCAGCGTCTGTGGTCAGGACATCAGGCTGGGTGAGACTGCAGGGCCACCACAGTTCTGTGTTTTCAGCCAGGGAGAATCTGGCTCCAGGCTCCTAAGTGTGACTCCCACCCTCCCCAGAGACCTTGGACCTGCCCAAAATGTGTCCTTGCCACCTGTCCCTGGCCTCCCTCTGTCTGTCCCTCAGGGTCTGCCTGCCTGGTCCCAGCTGCTTCTACCTCACGCGCCATCATCTGACTCTGCCTGCTCCCCCAGTGTGTCCCCACCGGGTCCTCTCTGCCCTAAGTCCAGGCAGGGAGGCCCCGTTTCTCATTGTCACCCCTGTCTGGTCCCCAGTACTCAGCGATGGCTGCAGGTGCCCTTGTATTAGGAGCAGACTATGAGGTGTGAGGCCACTGCCAGTGACATGCAGAAATGTGGATGTGATGTGTGGTCTGGGTGCTGCTTTCCAGTAACGGTGCTGGCCCCGTGGCATGCTTTGTTTGCCAGCAGTGCCTGGAGGCCTGGAGGTAACACTGCCAGGCCCCAAGCGGTCCTACCAGATTTGCCCTGCTCCAAGCAGCCCTTGCCTTTGCAGCTTGCTGCCAGCGGGTGGTGCCATCACCACACCGCTGTGCTGTGCTGTGCTGTGCTGTGTGTGCTGTGCTGTGCTGGGGCCGCCTCTCTGCTCCTGCCTTCTGCTCCCTGTGGCTGGGAGGGGCACCTGTAGGGCAGGTCCAAGCTTTGAGTGCCTTTCTAGAAGTGTCCTGGGCTTGCGGTTTCCTGCCCAGCCGTGATGATTGGGACAGTGTGAGTGGGAGAGACCCATGGGGAGATCCAGGTCCCCGGCCGGGCTCCCGAGAGGCAGGTTCTGGGTTGGGACAGGCCCAGGGATGTAAGGTAGCCTGGGGACGGGCTCTCAGGCTGGGGGTCGAGCTGTGTATCTGGTGGTAGTGGGCAGTTGGAGGGAGGGCATAGGGCACACACCAGGGCTCAAGCTGGCGCCTGCCACCCTGTGACCTGGGGCAGCTTGCCTCCTGCCTGGGCACTTGTCACAGGCTGTTGTGAGGATTCGCTGAGGAAGATGCAGAGCCGGGCAGGCCTCACAGACCACCCTGCCCTCCTGTGCCGTCCAGGGGCAGCCAGAGGGACTCCATCCGCACCACCAGTGTCGGGTGAGGGGCAGTGGCTTCCAGCACACACTCGTCAGGTGTCGAACACTCCAGAGCAAGAGCCAGGGTCCACACTGTCACTGCCTGTGTAATCTGGCAAAGATGAAAAATAAGTTGATTCTGCCAGGTGTGGTGGCACATGCCTGTAATCACAGCAGTCTGGGAGGCTGCGGCAAGAGGACCACAAGTTCAAGACCAGCCTGGGCAACTTTGGGACTACATGAGAGTCTGCCTCAGATCAAAACTTAAAAAGGGCTGGGTGTGTAGCTTGGTCAGAGATCCAGGTTCCGTCCCCGTACTGCAGGATGACATGCAGTCTGTGACGGTTGTGCAGGGCACGGTTGGCTTTTGAGAAGGACTTTGGGAACAGGGATAAGAATATTCATCCCAAGCCTGGAGGTTGTTTTTGAAAAGTAACAGTGGAGGTTGACCAGATCTCTAATAAGAGGATTCGGTTATCTTTATTCATTAAAAGTAACTTGGCAGAGTGGTATCAGGGAAGGTCAGGGGGTCCTTCCAGTACTGCCGTGGACGGTTGGTGTCCCTCCAGGATTCCCATGTGACATCCTGCTGTTCAGGATGACCTGCAAGGCAGAGCTGCGGAGGTGATCAGGGCAGGAAGGCGAAGCTCATGAAAGGGCGCAGTGTGATGCAAGACTCCAGGGTCCTCCTGGTCCCTCTGCAGGGGTAAAGGGAGAGAGGGGCTGGGGCGGGGTGGGCTGGCTGCTCCCTGCACCTGGGGGCTACAGCGTGAGGTTTGAGGCTGCATCTTAGCAGACACGTGGGAGTAGGTGGCCGGGGGACCAGGTGATTGCGGCCACACCTGGTGCTGCCCTGTTGAAAGATAAGACAAAACCTAACAAATAAACAAATGATGGCAAATAGCATAGTCCCGACAGGCGGATTATTTTTCCTACATTGCGTGAGAAAGATCAGGATGTAGAAGTAAGTATTTACACTCAGCGTAGCGATATAACCTCAGGGTTCGATGCTAGCGAGCCTGGGTTCCTCCCCAGCACCACCCACACCGGCTGTGAAACAAGGGCCATGGCAAGCGAACGGATGAGCCATTGATACCCCATCCCCGGGACAGGCCTGGGGAGATCTCGGCACAGAGCCACTTCTCCCCGGGAAGGAGACGTGACCTCCTCCCCTCCTCTGTCTCCGGCACCTGCCCTGGTGTCTCTTGCGCTGTTAGGAAGCAGTGTGGGCCTCACCCCCAACGCTACTCCGGTGTGGCCACAGCTCTGGTCCTGTGTGTTAGTTCACCTCTGGGACCCTGTTGTCAGCAACCTGCCTCGCTTTCACAGCGGGTGTCTGAGTCACTTTTCTGTAGCTGAGACAAGGTACCCAATACCCAGTCTCAAGGGGGGAGGTTTGTGTTCGCTTTTTGGCTTTGGTGCATAGGCAGCTGGCTCCCAGGTAGAAACAGGATGGCAGAGGGGCCTGGCAGAGGAACAGGTGCTCCTGCTGTGGGCACCAGGAATCAGGGAGAGAAGGGAGGAGCCAGGGCAAGATTCTTCCCAGGCTGTGTGGTGCTCATGTCCAGCCAGGCTCCACTTCCGAACGCACTCGGCTTCTGAGGGGCAGTATAGATCTCACCTTTGTAAAGGTGGGCGTCCACATCGGAGGCGGCTGCCACGGGAGGGGCCTGACCAGGCAGGGCTCGCTGGGCTCACGGTGACTCTGGTCCCGCAGGAACGTTGCGTGGCTGCCCTGGCCCGGGTCGAGCGTACCGACTTCCTGTCGCCCATGTGCATCGGTGAGGTGGCTCATGTCAGCGCGGAGATCACCTACACCTCGAAGCACTCTGTGGAAGTCCAGGTCCATGTGCTGTCTGAAAACATCCTCACAGGTAACTTCCAGGTGCCGCTCACAAAGCCACCTGCCTGAGGCTGGCCGAGTGACAGCTGCCATAGTCAGGGTGATCACAGCAACCAGGGTGGCAGTGCCAGGGCCGCCAGCTGCCTGGGGTGCGGTGGGTGTGGCCTGGGGCTACCTCCCTCTGCTCCCTGCTGTCCCTGTCCTGTCCTTTCTGTGGCATGGAAGCTGTGTCCTTGGCGGGGCCCGCCGCCGCCACCTACCCCTGGGAGTGCTACGTGGTGGCACAGGTGGAAACCGGGCCAGGCAAGGGCTGGCATGCGAGCCTCTGCCCGGGTTGTGCCTCTGCACTCTCCTCTGCTGTGTAGCCATGGAGACCCCTTCCTCTCCTGGGCACTGCAGCGCGCTGGTGCTGCTGTGTATAACCCAGCTGGAGCCGGGGCAGGCAGCCCGCATTGCCCGCTCTGGCCGACTGGCTGCCACCTGCTGTCCCATGCAGAGCCGATGCTCGGTAGTCCCTTCCTTTCCTCCTCAACCCTGGTCCTCAGCAGAGGTGGCTCTGCAGGCCGCGGGCTTGGGGCTGCCTGAGAGGGTTTGCAGCCTTCTTCCCCTGAAGGGCCCAGGGCACTGTGTCTTCTGGGACATTCTGACGACCTCGGCAGGGCCGGCAGTCAGGGCGCGGGGGCCCATCCAGCCCAGCAAGACCTGGTTTCCACAGGTCATGGAGCCTGTGGCCTCAGGTGACCCTGAGGTGCTGCTGATTGAGGGCTGTGGTACCGGAAGGGCCAGTGGTGCCCACCAGGGCAGTGCAGGTGGCCCCCTTGCACCCTGGGGTGGCCCGAGCCTGCTTCTCTGGGCCGAGCTGTGACAACCTTCTCCCCACGGCTCTGGCCACTCTCCGGTGCCCTTGGGCCTTGTGCTTGTCTGCAGCCTTCCTGCAGCCTTGGCCTTTTCACTGTGGAGTCTTGGGTCCCAGAGTCGGAGGGTGGGGAACGCTGTCCCCTGTCCCCACTCTGAAGCTGCCCCGTGGGCCTCAGTCCACAGGAGCCCGAAAGTCAGCAGCGCCCTGCATTTGGGGTGCATAGAGGCTGCCTCAGGCTTCTGGAAGCTCAGCCCCTCCGTGCCTATGGTGAAATCCAGGCACAGCGCAGGCCTTGACCTCTCCCTCCTCCTGATGGCCTCTCCCTCCTCCTCCCGATGACCTCCCC